>CAUYQV010046637.1:0-44983 GCA_963574575.1 Galagoides demidoff
AAAACATTAACTGAGAAAATGACATGAAGGCTGTGTTGATCAGTTTGATGGAAGTATTTCGGATTGCATGTGAAAACCCCACACTGTACCCCAGAAGTGCATTAATGTACATAGTTACCATTCAATAAAAAAAAAAAAAAGTAAATAAAAAAAATTAAAAAAAAACTGGGAGGCTGAGGCAGGAGGACCACTTGAGGCCAGGAGTTACCAGCTTGGGCAACATAGCCAGTTGCTGTCTCTACAAAACATTTTGAAAAATTAGCTGGGTATGGTGGCAGGCATCAGTAGCCCTGGATAATCGGGCGCTGCGGCTGGAGCACTGCTTGAGCTCAGCATTTCAAGGGTGCAGTGAGCTGAGCTACGTTTGAACCACTGCCTTCCAGCAAGACTGTGTCCCTGTGTCCCTCCCCTCCCCCCGCAAAAAATAAAATTAAATTAAAAAGCCTTTGCGTGGGTTCCAAATCAGTGACATGAAAATGCTATTTTTTGACTTCCTTTTCTTTTTTCCTCTGAGAGATGTGACCAGTATCCGCTTCCGCGAGTTGTATCCCAGCCTCCCTAATGTGCTCTGTCCAGGGCGGTCATGCAGCAGATAATAAGCTCTGGGGACAGACACCATAAAAGATGATCTCGGGAGGCAGCAGGGCAGTGGGCTGTCAGCGGGGAGCATTGGCTTGGACTCCGGAGCCCTGCGCTCCAGCCCGGGTTTGTCACTACTCCACTGTGTGCCCTGTTGGCAGCAGCCATGGGGTCATGTCCCCACCTGCAGAACAGACGTTGATTTTCCTGTCCTGATTTTTACCATTATGCGCCAAATGCTGGGAAGGCCTGGGTGAGTCAGGACAAAGGTAAAATGGCCACCAACCCCCACCCCCGTCCTGCCTGACCTCTGCACTTGCTGACCTGGCAGCCTCCCCCGCAGAGGGGGAGGACAAGGAGGGAGGCCTTGGGAAAGGAGGTGAAAGACACCAGGGCCACCAGACTGCATTGCATGGCAGAGAAGCAGTGCCCAAACCAGGGTTCCGCAGGCCACTGAGGTGTCATAAGGCTGATGCTGGCTTGAGTGTGTCAGCTCTGCAGTGCGGCTTACGTTCTGGAACCTTCCCTCTGTCTACCAAGCCAAACCTAAGCTTTCTTTGGACCACAGCCTGGTGTGCCCCAACCCTCTCTCCACGACAGGCTTTTCCTGGACAGCCCTTCTCAGTAACTCAGTTTCAAGTGTGTCAGGGTCCACTTCTAAGAATGTGACCTAGGACAGCGGGGCACTTTCCATGAATGAGAGAAAATGCCGCTGAAGGGAGAATGTGTGAGGGCAGGACACGTATGGGAGGCGACGTAAAACAGGGGTTAAAGCAACTCTGGTTTGTTTTCAAAAAAGAAAAGGCTACAGAAGTTGGGTGGGGGAGGGGAGCAGGGAAAGGCCAGGCCTGGATTGTGGTGAGCCCTGAGCTGTGTCTGGCCTGCTTTATTTCCAAAGCGCCGCAGCAGTCAACTGCGCGGCTAGCGAGTGCCATCCCCTGACACAGGCCTGGGTGATGTCCACTGTCCAGGCCGATGCAGGTGCCAACAATGGCCTATGACATATGATATCTTTGGGGGTGTTACCAGAGGACAGGAAGCAGGAGGGCTGCTACCCAGCCTGCAAACCTCACGTTGGCACCAGCCCAAGCTCTGCGCAAGCCCCTCCGGCCTCTCAAGGCTGGAATTTGCTTTGACAGGAGAGCAGGATGGCCCAGCTGTCCTCAGACCTCACAATACACCAGCGGCCGAGGAGTTTCTAAGTATAGTAAGTGGGGTCTTGGCTCAAGTTTTACCGGCAACACTGATTAATTTATAACCAAGGTTAAGAACTCTTAAAACTGAGTTAGCCGATTCTGCTTATTTTGCTGGGGAGCATGAGAGACACTTGAGAAGTAGCCGTGGTGGCTATTGAGGGGGCCCCGTGGGGGCTGTGGGGGCTGAGCCCCGGTGACGGACTTCTAAGGACAGGTGACGGACTTCTAAGGACAGGTGTCCACAGATGAGCTCATCTTGTCAACGCAACGTGTTCAGAAAATAACAGGCATTTCCTGCAGGCCCACGACGCCAGGGCGCTGTCCTGGGCTCAGTTGGTCCTCGCACTAAACGGGTACTAACTAGCACTAGGCCCCTCCTTTTTTGTTGAAAACTCGCCGTCTGAGTTTGTGATCTGTAATCGTACAGTTTAGAGCCATCGAGTCTACACAAATTGCTGTGTTACCATCACCCGCCCCTTTGTCTTGCAGAACAACTCAACGCCCACCGAGCAGGAGCACCCCACTTCCCACCCTCACCCGCCGCTGCCCCCATTCTTCTTTCTGTCTCTATGAACCTGGCTTCTCTCCTCCTATCAGTGGAATCGGGCAGTATTGTCCCTCTGTGACCGGCTTATTATCACGTGGCACAAAAAGCATCCGTGTGAGATGCATCAGAATTCCTTTCCTTTTAAAAGCGAAACACTATTCCTGAGTATGTATAGACCACATTTGGGGTTTGTTTTGAGACAGAGTCTCATTATATCGCCTTCGGTAGAGTGCCGTGGTGTCACAGCTCACAGCAACCTCAAACTCTTGGGCTTATGTGATTCTCTTGCCTCAGCCTCCCAAGTAGCTGGGACTCCAGGCACCCACTACCATGCCCTGCTATTTTTTGTTGTTGTTGTAGCTGTCGTTGTTGTTTGGCAGGCCCAGGTTCAAACCCGCCAGCCCCAGTGCATGTGGCTGGTGCCCTAGCTGTTGGGCTACAGGTGCCGAGCCCACAGACCACATTTGCTTTACCCACATCCCTGGACACCTGCGTCACTTCTGCCTCCTGTCCCTTGTGAATAATGGTGCTGTGCACGTGTGTGCAAATATCTCTTGACCCCCCCACCCCCCGGTTTTCAGTTCTTTTCCGTGTATGCCTGGAAATACAATTGCTGATATTCCCAATTGTCATTGATAAATGACAAAATCTGGTGCAGGCAGATGAGGTCACTTGCCTGATTCTGTGTGACTAAGTGTCAGAGCCAGGGTTGGCCCCCAGCATCCCAGCTCCTGGCCTCTGTGCAGTACGACCTCTCACCTTCTGAGATGGTCACACTGGAGGGTGGCAGAGTGTGGCTGTGCTGAGCAGTGCGGGACATGGCTGGGGTCTGCACACCTCTCTGCAGGTCTCTCCTGCAGAGACCTCGGATGGACGAGACGAAGACCCCTCCAGAGGACGAACAGTTCAGTTCCCTGTCTGCTCACGTTTGAAGGTAAATTAAACTCACCACAGAGGTTCTCCTTCCGTGGATGTGACCATTTGTGGGGTCAGTCCGTCAGACGAGACGGCTGTGTGTTGATGACAATGGTACATCTTCTCTCTGCTGGCTAAGTGCAGGGACACCCAGCCCCGGGTCCCTTTCTCTTCTTAGTCCATGTTCTCCCCCAGGGTGTGCTGACCAGTCCAGGGTCCAACCTGCCACTTGGTACTGCCCACTCCCCCCCCCTTATATCTCCAGTCCGACACCCCCTCGAGCTCCCAACTTGTATTTCCAGCTCCCTGCTGACTCTCCCTGATGCTCCTGGGCACTGCATGTTTCAAATAGTCAAAAAACACGTTTATTCCCCGCAGGCACCTGGGGCTGTAGCCAGAATCCCGGGAGTCATCTCTCCTTTCCCTCCTCACTCACACTGAGCCCATGAGTTTTGCTGGCTCCAAAATGTATCCCAAATAACACTGCTCCATCTCCGTCACTCCCGCCCCAGTGCAAGCCACCTCAGTCCTTCCAGATGGCTGCAGTGATGTCCTAGCCCATCTCCCCATAAGCAACATGTTCTTTCTTTCTTTCTTTTTTTTTGCAGTTTTTGCCCAGGGCTGGGCTTGAATCCACCACCTCTGCATATGGGGTCAGCGCCCTACTCCTTTGAGCCACAGGTGCCGCCCCAGTGACATGTTCTTTCCATGGCACCTGGGGTGATGACTTTGCTTCCTTCCTTCCACTGCTAAACCTGTCATTTGCTCCCATCGCTGGTA
This sequence comes from Galagoides demidoff, assembly GCA_963574575.1. NCBI lineage: Eukaryota > Metazoa > Chordata > Mammalia > Primates > Galagidae > Galagoides > Galagoides demidoff. The sequence continues at coordinate 4,018 of CAUYQV010046637.1, forward strand.
AAGATCAAGGTCCCCATCCCGGCAGCTGGTGTGCTCTCCACCTGTCTTGTTTGTGTCCCCTCCGGCACACACATGTTCTAGTCAGACTGACCTTCTTCTTAGTCCCTAGGCCAAGTGACAGCTTGGCCACCAAAGACGTGAGGTCCTAATCCCTGGAACTTGTAAATACTACCTGCTAAGGAAAAAGGCTCTTTGCACATAAGATTAGGACTGGGATTTTGAGACGAGGGTGGCCTCAGGGTCACCTCACAATCACCCTGAGCTATTCAAGTGGACCGTGCACCTTGCCATGAATGTCCTTATAAGACAGAAGCAGAGGGAGATGAGATGCACAGAGGCCTTGTGGAGACCGAGGCAGAAGCTGGAATGAGGCAGCCACAAGCTGAGAACTCCTGGAGCCCCCAGAAGCTGAAACAGTCACAGAAGGATCCACCCTGCCCCCCCTGGAGGGAGCCCGTTCCTGCTAACACTTTGATTTCAGATTTCTGGCCTGCAAAACCTGCAGAGAATAAGTTCCTATTGTTTTAAGCCTGTGTGTTTGTGGCGATTTGTTTCCGCAGCCACAGGAAACGAACACACATACATCTGTGAAACACCGGGCTGCTTGGGGCCTTGGCCCTGCGACTCAGCCAGTCCCTGACCTCTGCACGGCCGGCTCCTTCCTGTCTGCAGACCTCAGCCCAAGTTTAGGTCTCCCCAACTCCCTGCATCACCCTATTTATTTTCTTCATGCCCCATCACTCTTTCCACTTACTGATGTGTTCTTCACAGCACTTGCTACTATTGTTAGCAAAATCTTATTGATCTATAAATAAGGCACTTGTAATTCAACTTAAGTATAATTATACACGTTGATGTCGTATCGTACAAATGTCCTCCTGCTCTCACCCATCGGAGCAGGGACTTTACCTGTCTCGGTGCTGAGCCCCCCAGAACAGGGCAGTGTCAGTTTGTTCTGGCTGCCATGACCACGTGCCACAGGTGGGGAGCCTTAAACAAGAAGCACTTACGTTCTCACAGCCCTGGAGGCTTCGAGTCCAAGATCAAGGTGTCGGTAGACTTGACCCCTTCTGAGGCCGCTCCTCTCCTCGATGTTAAATCTGACTCCTTCCTGCTGTGTGTTCATGTGACATTTTTTTTTTTGGCCGGTTTGAACCCGCCACCTTCAGTATATGGGGTTGGTGCCCTACTTCTTGAACCCCAATGGCCTCGCTTTAATTTGATCACCCCTTTAAAAGCCTTGTCACCAAATATAATCACATTCTGAGGTCCTGGGGGTTAGGGTTACAACATGTGAATTCTGAGAGGACGCCATTCGGCCCACAATTCCTGAACATGCAATAGGCATGAACTAAGCATGCTGTTACATGAATGATAAAAGCATGAGCATATCCGTGGAGAGATAAAGAGATTATGGTGGAAAATCATAGAAGAAAAACTCAAATGGACAGGAAACACACAAAACATCCATTCTCACTAGATTCAAAGAAAACACAGACTTTTTTTTTTTAGAGCATCCAGGCTGGCAGGCAGTGGTGTCATCATAGCTCACAAACTTCCAGCTCCTGGGCTTGAGCAATCCTCCTGCCTCAGCCTCCTGAGTAGCTGGGACTGCAGGTGTCTGCGCCTAGCAGAAAATGTACGTGAAGACACCAATGAGATAGAATCCCTTGCCTAACAAAATGGTCACGATGAAAAAGAATGGACAGGTGGCACCTGTAGCTCAGTCAGCAGGGTGCCAGCCACATACACTTAGGGTGGCAGGTTTGAACACGGCCCGGGCCTGCTCATCAAAAATGACAACTGCAACCAAAAAACAGCCAGGCATTGTGGCGGGCTATAACAGTCCCAGCTATTTGGGAGGCTGGGGCAAGAGAATCACTTAAGCCCGAGAGTTTGAGGTTGCTGTGAGCTGTGATGTCACCGCACTCTACCCAGGGAGACAGCTTGAGACTCTGTCTCAAAAAAAAGGGTTGCACCTGTGGCTCAAAAGAGTAGGGCACCAGCCCCATATGCTGGAGGTGGTGGGTTTAAACCCAGCCCTGGCCAAAAAAAAAAAAGAAACAGAATGAACAAGTCTGTTAATTATGAAAACAGGCACTTGGCAATCAGATTCGTTATTTACATTACAAAAATACACGCAACTTCGCAGAGTTCCTTTGTATATAATTTCGGGAAAACATTTACATTTTCTTTTTTTTTTTTTTTTTAATTGCAGTTTTTGGCTGGGGCTGGGTTTGAACCTGCCACCTCCGGTGTATGGGGCCAGCGCCCTACTCCTTGAGCCACAGGCGCCACCCAACATTTACATTTTCATTTGCTTTATTAAAAAACAGTTCCACATGGACATAGTATCTCTTCAACTCATCTACTGTAGAAAGAAGTGAATTTTCATAAAATAATAATAAAAAGAAGTGAATTTTCTCTGTAAGTTAAAATAGAAAAAAACCACCCAACCTAGCAGCATCTCCAAAGTGAAGAAGTCAGCCACCCACCTCCACCAAGATCTAGCCGGGCCTCTCTCGTTTCATGTTATTTATTCCAGCTGGTGCTTGTTGTCAAGCGTTTGACACACACCCACACAGCGGCCCCAGTTCCTTTATGTGCATATTTCTGCTAATGCTCATGAGGGAGAGACGGAGACCCAGAGATTTTACAGGACTGCTACTGTCAGGGGCAAATAGAGTGGATCGTTCATGAGGTGGCAGAGGCTGGTTCTTTGAGGATCGCCGGAGGTCAAGGGCTTGAGACCAGCCTAAGCAAGAGAGAGACCTGGTCTTTCAAAAAATGAAAGACCATAGCTGGGCATGGCGGTGGGTGCCTGTCATCCCAACCACTTGGGAGACAGACAGGAAGATAGCTTGAGCCCAGGAGTTTGAAGTTGTGGTGAGCTATGACTGGGCCACTGAACTTAAGTGTAGGGGAAAGAGACCCTGTTTGTAAAAAATAAATAACACTTGCAATTATGACACCACACTATCAGGTATAATTGGTAAGTATATATTAAGTTTCTTTGTCTGCCTTTTAAATTTTCTTTTTTTTTGAGACAGAGCCTGAAGCTGTCGCCCTGGGTAGAATGTTGTGGCATCATAGCTCACAGCAACCTCCAACTCTTGGGCTCAAGCGAGTCTCCTGCCTCTACCTCCAAAGTAGCTGGGACTACAGGCGCCCGCCACACACCCAGCTATTTTTTGGTTGTAGTTGTCATTGTTGTTTGGCAGGCCCGGGCTGGATTCAAACCCGCCAGCTCAGGTGTATGTGGCTGGTCTCTTAGCCTCTTGAGCCACAGGCACCGAACCTCTAATCAGTATTTTGTTTTTTATTTAAATGAGGATGTGGTGGCTTGGCACCTGTAGCTCAGTGGTTAGGGCGCCAGCCACATACACCGAGGCAGGCAGGTTCCAACCCAACCTGGACCTGCTAAACAACAATGACAACTGCAACAAAAAACTAGCCAGGCATTGTGGCAGGCGCCTGTAGTCCCAGCTACTTGGGAGGCTGAGGCAAGAGAATCACTTAAGCCCAAGAGTTGGAGGTTGCTATGAGCTGTGACACCACAGCATTCTACCAAGGGTGACATAGTGAGACTCTGTCTCAAATAAATAAATAAATAAATAAAATAGGGACGTGGGAGTTTCTTTGGGGGGGGGGTGATGGAACTATTTTGTGTCTTGTGGTGTGGTTATGCCACTATACGTATGTATCAAAACTCACAGAACTGTCCACTAAAAAGTTTTACCTTATGTATAGCTACATTTTTTTTAAATGAGAAAAATAATAAATTCAGGTTTCTTACGGGCTGTCTCTAGGTTACAGTTATGACCCAGCTATGAAATTTGAGTATACCCCAGATAATCTAATATCCCTGGGACGGGAGATTTTGTTTGGGACGAGGAGAGGAGGAGACTTGTGTTCCAAAGCCCGTCTCACTGGGGAAGGGCTCCCTTCCTCTTCCTGTGTCCTTCCTTATGGCTCAGATCCTGGGCGGAATCTCAGATTCCTCTCCCCTGGCTGTAAGAACAGTTCAGCTCCCTGGGCTCTGTGTTCTTAACTCACATACCAGCCATGTTCGTAATGCCAAGTATCAGATGCAGTTGAAGATAGGTCTTTAAGAATCCCTTTACAGGCCTTGCTTATTGGTTTAAATGGCATGGAAAGGAAGCACGTCACTGTGCAAGGACACCGTTCACTTGCCCTGTGGAGCCATCGGGGGCTCGGAGCTGAGGGGACCAGAGGGACTTGTGGAGGCTTCGTGTCTCCCTGTGTCAGCAAGACAAACCCCGTCCTCTCCATTCCTCCTCTTTATCTTCAACATCTCTTTGTGCTGGTGAACTCATGTGTCAGCCTGGCCGGGCCACCATGCCAATGTTTGGTTGAATATTATCGTGAATGCTTTGGTGAGGGTGCTCTTGGATGAGCTTAACCTTTACCTTGCTGGCCTTTGGGGAAAGCAGAGTGAGCGCCCTCTGGAATATGAATGGGCTTCACGCAATCAGGCCTCCAGAGAATAGGACTGAGGGTCCCAGGGCAAGAGGGCCTCCCCCAGTGGTCAGACTGGAGAGGGCTCTCCGCCTTGAACTGCACCTTCTGTTGTTCCCTGCATCTCCTGCAGATCTGGGACCTGCCATCCTCATAATCACATCAGCCAATCCCTTATGATAAATTTCTCTCTGTATCTACACATATTCTATTGGGTCTGTTTTTCTGGGGAACCCCAATACAGGCCCTTCCCACAAGTATGCTAGGATCTAGGCTGGGTGTGGAGACTCACGCCTGTAATCTTAGCATGCTGGGAGGCTGAGTTGGGAGGATCACTTGAGCTCAGGAGTTCAAGACTAGCCTGAGCAAGAGCAAGACCCCAACTCTACTAGAAATAGAAAAATTAACCAGGTGTAGTGGAGGCCCCGCTACTTGGGAGGCTGAGGTAGGAGGATCGCCTAAGCCCAGAAATTTGAGGTTGCTGGGAGCTAGGCTGAGGCCACAGCACACTAGCCCAAGTGACAGAGCAAGACACAACAAACAAATAAACAATGCTCAAATGTGTTTCATCTGAAAAGAAACAAATCCTTCCTCAAGCTCCATCCTTCTCCCCCCCTTACTGCCCTATTTCTCCGTCAGGGCCCCATTTCCCGGCAGGGGCTGCCTTTTTCCCATTGCAGTCCCTCCTCCCACTTTCCCTCTAGTCTGGCTCCCGTCCCAGCAAGCTTCAGAAAGAGTAATGGCTGAGATCAATAGTTTCCACACTGATGAAATCAACCAGTGCCCCGCGGTCCTCCGCGGTCCCCCACTTACACTGATCTTAGAACATTCAGCATCACAGCAGGTGACACTCTCCTCTCAGTTCCCTGGTCTGGTTCTCCTCTCTGGCCTTCCTCCCCAGCCTCCTTTTAGCCTCTCCTCTGTGTACATCCCCCAGCAATGCGGCTCCTGGGCGGCCTCCAGACCTCCTTTCCTCCCCACCCCGTCATGCCCATCAGTCATTCTGTGGCTTCACCAGCCACCAAGTGCTGATTAAGTCCGAAGTCCCTTTGTCAGCCAGCACTCTCTTCTGAGTTCAGGACGCCTGTATCCAGCCACTCGTCAACGCTTCTCCTACATTGCCCCATAGGCCCATCCCAGTCTTGACCAGACTATGGTCCCTCAGGACACGAAACCACTACCCAGAAGCAACCTAGCAGTAACCCGTGACACTTCTGGGTGACATATCCCATCGTTCACTCAATTTTACTGATTTTACTTTCTGGATATTTCTCAAATCCATCTATTTCCTCCTCCCCACCCCCCAAATCTCAACCATAATTTTAGTTTTAAGCCACTATAATCTCTTCTTCCTAACTGGCCATCTCACATCCATATCTGTCCTTTTCCAGTTCATCCTCCAAGTTGAAAAGACTGTTCTTTCAATAGCGCTAATCTCTGCCTACTGTTCTCCTGTGTAAACTCTTTAGTGATTCCCAGAGCTCTTGGAACAAAGGCCATGATCACAGGCACGGCCTAATCCCTTTGCTGTCTCTCCAGCTTCTCCCCAGCTCTCAAAATGTCATCACTCTCAGCGACTTTCGGCTACTCAAGCATGTTCTTTTACCTCAAGAGCATAACCTGTTCCCTTTGTTCAGAATGTTCTTTTCCCCCCTTCCTGGCAGCTGAAGGTAACTTGGCTTTCAGGGCCGGGTTTAAAGGCCCGTTCCTCTGGCCCTGTGCTCACTACGTCCCCATGTCACAGGTTCTCAGTGTTCTCAGCCCTCCTCCTAATCATCTGTGAGATTATTTGTTTACTTTCCCGGCTGGGCTGAAAGTTCCATGTCATTGGGTCTTTCCTTTTGGCCACTCAGCATCTGAACTTCTTTCTACATCACAAGAAACAACTGTGTTGCGAGTCCTGTTGATGGGGGCAGGAAGGGAACAGACCATACCGACTCCACTCAATTTCCAAGCCTCTCCTGTAGGCAGGACCTCAGCCACCTGCGGTGAGGCACATCCACGGGGCATTTTGGCTCAAGAACAGGCAGCAGGAGCAGAAAGGAAACTCGCCGCCCTCCACCGGGTGGAGGAGAATGCTCCCGGGACACAGGCAGCTTTGGTGCTGACTCAGCAGTGGCTGCAGAGCGAGGTCTGGGGGGAAGCAGGGACACAGGGTCTGAGGTCTGACGATTTCCACCCTTCTGTAGAATGCCTCTACAGACCTTGCTCTATCAGCCCGCCAGGAAGCTTTTCATCGACTCTTCCATACATCAGGCTGAGACCATACCAAAGTCTACTGGTCAGAGTTGACTTGATACAACAGCCATAAATCTGAGGTCCCAGCAGAACCCCTGCCATGTTGCGTGTACACAATGAATATTTGCTGGTTAAAAGAATGCACGAAACAAAGGAGTCACATGTGAGTCTGTGGATTGAAGGAGACTCCTTATTCTTACCCAGAGCTAATTTTTAGAACTCACATCCACCTGACATTTAAATGGCAAACATTGGCTCGGCGCCTGTGGCTCAATCAGCTAAGGCGCCGGCCATGTACACCTAAGGTGGCGGGTTCAAATCCCCAGCCCGGGCCCGCCAAACAACAATGATGGCTGCAACCAAGAAATGGCCGGGCGTTGTGTCGAGCGCCTGTGGTCCCAGCTACTTGGGAGGCGGAGGCAGGAGACTCGCTTGAGCCCAGGAGTTGGAGGTTGCTATGAGCTGTGATGGCATGGCACTCTACCCAGGGGGATAGCTTGAGGCTCCGTCTCAAAAAAATAAAAAATAAAAAATAAAAAATAAATAAATGGCAAACATTACAAATGTGAAACCCAAGTTTGGAAAGCACTATTAAGGGATATGGGGAACTTCTTTGAGACCAGGCTCCCTGGATTAATACAGGATTTCTTTTCCCACTCCAAAAAAAACCCCACATCCATAGCAAGGAACAAAAAGTTGACCCAGCAATGAGGTGAGGGTTACCTGGCGATAGACACAATGCTAAGGAATTCAAAAGCTGCTGTATGAGAAAGAACGCAGGGCATAGACCTGGTTCGTTTTAATTTTCTGTGCCATAAAAACTCCACTGGGTGTTGTGAGGAGTAACGAAGGGAAGAGCTCCAAGTCCAAGGTCTGGCCCTTGGGAAGGGCTCCCTCAATGTTACTGTGTTTTCTTCCTCTCTACTCTTCCCTGAGAACAGTGCTTTGTGTGGCTAACACAGAAATGTTTAAGAAACCAGCAATAGGCTCGGCGCCTGTAGCTCAGCAGCTAGAGTGCCAGCCACATGCACTGGAGCTGGCAGGCTGGAATCCAGTCTGGGCCCGCCAGACAACAATGACAACTACAACCAAAAAATAGCTGGGTGTTATGACAGGCACCTGTAGTCCCAGCTACTCGGGAGGCTGAGGCGAGAGACTTGCTTAAGCCTGAGAGTTTGAGGTGCTGTGAGCTGTGATGCTACGGCACTCTACTGAGGGTGACATAGTAACAGTCTGTCTCAAAAAAAAGAAAAGAAAGAAACCAGCAATAATGACAGTGTTTTCATGCTCTTCTCACTCCGACTTACAGCCCCTCTCCCCACGGTTCTTTGGCAGGAACATTATCGCACTTATAAAAGCACAGATGATCTGAAAATTAACTTTCAAAAACGGTTGAAATGCATATGGAGTTTTCTTTTTCAGATTTATTCCTAACACTGAATCTAGTAACGCCCAAATGGATAGCTTAAAACTCACAATCTATCTTTACACAAGGATTATTAGTGTTGCCAAATATACACAGATCAAAACATGCCGTGCTGACAACACTGCGGGCGATCGGTCCAGTTCTGTTAAGTTTCTCAGACTCACCATGAGAACCACTGACAAGCATTTACAAGACTATGATTAATTAGTGCAGTAGTCAAGGTTTTGGTTACAAGCTGTGGCTTTCAGGATATAAACTGATATTAATGAGTTGTTTTAGAAAATTTAAGAAGTCCCAGATGCTTGATTTTAAAAAGAAAGACTGGTGCCTAGAAAGAGCTGTTGCTTTGAACTGGCATCCCAAGCCTGGGCATGGTGGATCAAGCCTGTAATCCTAGCACTCCGGGAGGCTGAGGCAGGTAGACAGCCCGGGCTCAGGAGTTCAAGACAAGCCAGACAGAAAGTGAGATCCTGTCTCTACCAAAAATAGAAATACTGGCCAGACTCAGTGGTGTGTGCCTATCATCTCCGCTACTCAAGGGGCATAGGCAAGAGGACTGCCCAATAGTTCAAGTTTGCTGGGAGCTATCATGATGCCACAGTACTTTACTCACCCAGTGTGACAGAATGAGACAGTCTTAAAAAAAAAAAAATTGGCTTGGCTCCACCACACACACTGAGGGTGGCAGGTTTGAACCCGGCCCAGGCCAGATAAACAAGTGCAACAAAAAAATAGCCAGGTATTGTGGTGGGCACCGGTAGTCCCAGCTACCTGGGAGGCTGAGGCAAGAGAATCGATTAAGCCCAAGAGTTTGAGGTTGCTGAGAGCTGCGATGCCATAGCACTCTACCGAGGGTGACATAATGAAACTCTATCTCAAAAAAAAAAAATAGGCATTCTGACTCTGTACTTTATTAATACTGTGATGGGGCAAATTATTTAACACTGCTGAGCCCTGGTTCCTTCATCTAGTAAATTATTTATTAGGACTATTATTCTAATATTCTTTGATACTCAGCAAAAAGAAAGTTCCCAACACATTTTCTCAATAGGCAGTGGAGGGAACTTATTGAGAGCACCGATAAACCAAATGCTTCTGGCTCTCCATACCTTTCTCTTAAGGCTGAATTTTAGTTCAAACCCCTCTACTATCCAGTCATCTCATTCCAGGCATCTGAGGCAACCCCAGCCCACAATGTTATATGGCTAAAATTAATCACAGATCCATGTTCAATGTCATGCCAGCTCAAAATCAGTTGAGCACCGGCCAGGTAGAGTCATTCATACCTGTAATCCTAACACTTTGGAGGAAGTCTAGAGAATCGCTTATGGGTAGGAGTTTGAGACCAGCCAAGGAAACCTAGTGAGATTCTGCCTCTACAAAAAAAAAAAAAAAGTAGCTGGGTATGGTGGCACGATCATGTAGTACTTGCTGAAGCAGGAGGATTGCTTAAACCCAGGAATCTGAGGTTATAGTGAGCTATGATGACATCATTGTACTCCAGCCTTGGTAACACTGAGAAACTCTTAAAAATAAATGAAGTTTCAGATCTTGGAGCACTTCAGATTTCCTTTTTGTTGTTGAGACAGAATCTTATCACTCTTGGTAGAGTGCCATGGTGTCATAGCTCACAGCAACCTCAAAACTCTTTGGGCTCAAGCAATCCTCTTGCCTCAGCCTCCCAAATAGCTGGGACTACAGTGCCCGCCACAAAGCCCAGTTACTTTTAGAGACGGGGTCTTGCTCTTGCTCCAATTGTTCTGGAACCTGTGAGCTCAGGCGATCCACCCACCTCGGTCCCCCAGTGTTGGGATTACAGGTGTGAGCCACGATGCCCAGCCACAGAATTCAGATTTTCAAGTTAGGAACACTCATCTGATTTCCAATCCCATCATTAAAGTCAAGTCTGTGGCAATTCTAATGCAAAATTCAACAGTAGATGGGATTATCTGTAAACAAGGCACTCAGCTAGGATAGAAAAAAACATTGAGGATCTAAGCATAAGTTGACCTGGGTGACTTTAGGAGATTCCAGGTTTCCCTGAGTTCTATTCTTTTTCGTGTTTCTTAAACATTTTTCTCTTCTCTGTGTCTCTTTTTTTCTTTTTTTGTAGTTTTTGGCTGGGCTGGATTTGAACCTGCCACCTCCAGCATATGGGGCCAGGGCCCTACTGCCACAGGCACTGCTCTTTCTCTTCTCTCTCAAAAGTGAAAAACTTCACAAATTTGGTGTTGCAACTTGCAACTTACCTTAGAGTTCAATCATCCCCAATTCCTAGGTTATCTCAAAACACTTAGGTGTTCCGCTTCAGATAAATCTAATAAAATTGCTTGAAACATTTTTTTTTTTTTAAGAGACAAAGTCTCATTTTGACGCCCTCTGTAGAGTGCCATGGCATCACAGCTCACAGCAACCTCCAACTCTTGGGCTTAAGCAATTCTTTTGCCTCAGCCTCCTGAGTAGCTGGAACTACAGGAGCCCACCACACCACCTGGGTAGAAACAAGTATTTTGATGTTGAAATAAAATTCAGTAATTTTCAACAGACATTTTTAGCATGAATATCTGAGAAGCATAGTGGGATATGAAGAGTAAGATATGGCACTTCCCCAGAGGAGCTCAGGCTAGGAAGGTTCAGCGTGACTGGTGCCAGGTCTTACTGAGAGGTCCCAGCATAGGCACCTAACCCAGTGGGGGTGCAGTGTGTGAGGGTGGTCAGGGAAGCTTTCTCAGAGGAAGTGACTTCTGAGCTGAGGCCAAGAGACACGCCAAGGGGTTTAGAAGGGAGAGACAGAGCATTTACCATGGCCGAGCAAGCTCTAAGAGCTTGAGTACACTTCACTCTGACCTCAGTGGGCAGGAGTAAGTGGAGGCCTGACGCTGGAGACGGGAGGGCCTGGCAGTCACTTCGGGAAATTTAAACTTTATTCCCTCAGATAAGAGGGAGCCATTTAAGGATTTTAAGTGACACAGTGATAAAAGATCTGTATTTTAGGACAATGACAGCAGCTGCTGAGCAAAAAGCGCAAAACGTGGAGCCCAGTGAGGAGGTTCGGAGTGATCCCACAAAGGGGGCTGGGCCTGTTTAAGGTGGTGGCAGGTGGCAAGGGTGATTGACAGGCCGTGGCAACTGGCCAGATGTATGAGTGGAGGAAAAGGTTGGGATCTGGGCCACAGAAGGGGCCCCTGTAGTATTCAAGACAGACAACACAGGCAGAGGGGCTCCTGAAAGGTCAGAGGGAGGGGGGGAGCCCAGGATAGTCGGAAGGGCCCGTGGGTGTGCAGGTGGGAGGGTGACGGGTCACTGGCTGTGTGGCTCTCAAGTTCAGATCAGGGTTGCTGTGCAATGACCAGCCGTGGGGCTCATTCCCGTGTCCCTGAGAACCTGTGAGCCGCACCGCTGTGCCGCAATCACTCCTGGAGCTCTTTTCTCACCTGTTTGTTTCCTTACTGAACATGCCCATGAACTAGGAGGTGGAGCAGAGGACAGGACATGGCCTAAGAATGGATAAAATCCATCCAGCTGGAGGAGGGAAAGGGTGTTTGGGTTTCTGCAAAGCATTTCAAAGAATGACGTAAGCTGCAGGGCAGGGTATCTTTTACTCAGTGGTAACCAAATAATTTGGCATGTTTCAAAAATATGATTTCTGATGTCTTCCCTCACCCCAAGTTTTCAACCCCCTTCTGCCTGGGCAAACCTCCAATCTGTATTCAAAGCCTCTTTGTCCAGTAGCTTCTCATGAGCTCTGTTTTCTCAACTGGAGAAATAAAGCCTTTGGCAAAAGTGTTTTTCCCTTGATTTGAATTTATCAACTGGCTAATTTCTTGACCTCTATATTTTTGCCATTCTAGGTAAGAAACAATAATAAAGGACATAGTAATCTTTACCATGCTCTCACCTCCCCAAATGTTCACTGGATTTTATAATTCGTCTACACCCAGTGATTCCTTGAACTTCATATCTCTCACGGGGAGCAGAGATACAATAAATTACTCAAGGGCTTAAATACACAGAAATTACCACATCAAGAATGGGGCCTCGGGCGGCACCAGTAGCTCAGTTGGCAAGGGCGCCAGCCACATATACCTAGGGTGGTGGGTTCTAACCCCACCCGGGTCTGCTAACTGCAACCAAATAATAGCCAGGTGTCGTGGCAGATGCCTGTAGTCCCAGCTACTTGGGAGGCTGTGGCAAGAGAATCACTTAAGCCCCAAGAGTTTGAGGTTGCTGTGAGCTGTGACACCACAGCACTTTACCCAGCTTGAGACTCTGTCTCAAAAGAAAAAAAACACCAAAAAACCAAAAGTAAACCCCCGAAGTATCCTTGCTGACTACACAATTAAGCACTACCCTAGAAGGGCAGGTGAATCTGTTTAGCTCAATACTAACCTACATTTTCAGTGACCTCCCTATACATTCTCCCTATTCTCTAGCCACGGAGTGCCCTGCTATTCCCGGCACACCTTCTCACAGGTGTCAGCCGCCGCCGCTCTTTCCCCTGCACTTGTAGAACACTTACTTGTCTTCCAACTGTACCATAACATCCAGCCACTATCTGGGAGAACAAATGCTCTGAGTGTTACGGTCACACGCACTGCAGCCCGATGGCGGCAGGGCAGGGCGGGGGCACTGCTGCCCCCCGGTAACATCAGGCAGTCTAGCACTTGGGGGCCGGAAGGGGGAAAAGCTTTGGGAAGGCAGGGGAGGCCTTGTGGTCACCAAACTCCCAGGCAATACGCATGACATAAAAATGATATACTGACAGAAAAAGTTTTGTGAGAGCTTTAATGGCACAAAATGTTTATAGCTACAAGTTATACATGTATTGTAAACTGTATATAATGATACAAAGTGCTAACTAAATAGATGAAGAATGCATAATCACTTTGGCTCAGTTAATTCCAATAATTTCTACAACTGGTTCATTTAAAAATTTATCTGTCTGGCTAAGTCTTCGATTTTCATTTTTTAGAATAGTAAATATTTTTACTGCAAATCAAGGGATCTTGTTGCACTTCTCAATGTGCAAGTTTGTGCAGTTCTGCTTTTGATTCTATTTACAAATATACTAAACTAGTTTTCATGAAACATATGAAAAATGAAGCCTACCTTTTTGTCCCCCAATTGTAAACAGGTGTAAAGCTTTTTAAACAATAATCTTAAAATTTCAACTGTTACTTGTTGAATTCTCCTTTCCACTCATACAATCTGTTTCTCTTCAACACAAAGTTAATTAGGAGCAAAAACATTCATCCCCTATGTTAGGGCTATCGATAAATCCTGCATGACTTCATCTTCTGGTGAGTTCCACTGGGATGATACAGTCAGGTTTTAAGGAATATTCCATAATTTCACAGATACTTTAAGAAAAAGGCAAAAACCAAACTTATTTTCAATGTTGAAAGAAATAAATATGCCCAAGTTCAACTGCACTACCGACAGAATTGCTAGTGAATTTGGAAAGAGTGCAATGTGCCGCTTGTAAAAAGTTGCTTTTAAAGCCTAGTTTTACTTTTCTTTCCCATAATACCAATTGCAATACAAATTACATACTGTAGAAGTTTACCTATTTAGTTCTCTTAACTTCACTAGCCTTTCCAATTTTATTCATGTTTTTCAAAATCAGTGGGCCATCAGATTCATTTTCTTCCCAAAGAAATGCAAATATGAACACTTGAAATAAATAGGTTATCAAAGGCAAATCAAGTGTTACCAGGTTCAAGAGTAAGACAGAAACAAGGTATAATAAAAAGATATCCGAAACCATTATGACATCAAGTGCTAGAGTGAAAAATAAAACTCACTGAACTATTTTAGATATATCATCTTTTTTAAAGATAGCTGGCTATATTCTTGAAAAAAGATAGAAACGCTTTTTGTTTATTCTGTATGCTATTTCCCACCATTACACATTAATTTTATAAACCTTGATGTCAGAAATAAGAGTTAAATCATTTCTGCAAACTGGCAAACCTGGTCGTCATAGTGTCTGTATTCAAGTCAACCTGGTGCACTTCGAAGATTGCTAGTTTTAAAATTAACAATGCCTTCCTAAATACTCAACAGCAATGTCTACATCATAAAACAGTATTTATATATAGAACATATAGTAGTATCCTCCAGAGTTATGCTGTGTGCTCTGAAATCCAATAGGATCTACTTGAGATAACTGATGTAATCCTAATACTTTCTAACAATTTGGTCCTAAAGCTTCACATTTTAAAAATAAACAAAGAAGTATACGACTGAAGGAATTTGTGGAGTGTTCCGGAATTTCAAGAACTTAACAAAACTGAAAAGATGGCTACATAAGAAAATCAACAGTGCCTGCAGGGTCACAGGAATCACCAGGGGAAGACTACAGAGTAAACATTACTGAGTGAGGGATTAGAAGGAAACAAATGGCATCTTTTCGGAACCTTGTCAACTGTTCCCACAACCCAAGTCTGTTTTTCAAAGTTGCACAAGTGCCTGGAATAACTCTGAAACAGTCATCTCTAGAGTTTAAAGGCTTCAGAGTATTAAGTGATGCTTCCTAAAACAAGAAGCCTGTATTAACACTACAAATTGGAACACATTCCAAAGCCTATTCTATAAAGAAAAAAAAGGAGAAATAAAAAAATTTTTAGAGAAAGTCATGAAAAATTCACATGCAGCTAATAAACATAAAAATACTAAACACACACACAAATCTCAAAAGCAATTTCATATTTCTAGGCCTGAGACGTTCCTTATCAGAAATAAAAGATTCTACACCATAGAAAAGACAGCATTACAACGACTAGTATTAAAATCTGCTGATGTATCCTAGTTCTTATCCTATTTCCTACCTATCGTTTATATAGCCTGCCTCCTGTAAATGAAAAGGCGCTATCATTAGGAGGCTTAGAGAAAAAAGTGGCTCCAAAGCTGGTTTAAAGTAATTTTTTTATTGCCCAGGATTTTTTTCTTATGTTTTGCTTTTTTTGTTTTTGTTTTCTTTTCAATAACTAGAAATTCAAGCTTAGAGAAGCTTGCCTTTGTCTTTAAAAACAAAAAACAAAACAAAACAAAACAACAACAAAGCTTTTTTTATACGATTTGCTAACCTGATCTCATTTTAAGGGGAGATATTTATACCATGAATGATATAGGTCTAAGTCTGGGGACACTACCTGGAGATAATAGCATCATTGACAAAATTATAATTTGCTGGTGGCATTTACAGAAAAGAAGCCCTTGCAAATTTCTAAACAACAGTAAACTCTGTTAGGAAATTCTAAAGTGTCTTATAGGCCAAAAAGGGAGTAAGGTTAGTAAAATGCTTCAACAGAGTTTGAATAAAATACTGGATTTGAGAGTTACTGGAATTGGATATGTAAAAATAGGGTGGTAGGTTGGGTCATGCTTACAATGGTCTCAAGTTCAAATAAACTACTGTGACAATACACCACTTCACAGGTCACACGCATTTCCAGGACTTTTCTCTCCCTCAGTAGGTGCTGGCAGAAGGGCTGCTCAGTCGTTTTCCAATATAGATGCTGAAAGGAAGCAAAGCGTATCATGTTTCATCTGTTTCAACAGTTCTGCACCCAGATTGTCCATAGGCTGAACTCTATTTAGTAACTAAATGTCAGTCCTTGTAAAAAACTCTAAAGGTACGCGCATAGTTTCTTGACACCCTGAAATTATTGCTTTCTTAATTAAAACTAGTCAGCAGCCCAGCCAAACTGGTTTGATATAATTCTGCTTACCCACTGAGTCAGGACTGGAGAGCACAGGGGCAGTGATTACACAAGGTAAAGCCAGAGAACAGAGGCTGCCCAGAGTAGAGCAGAGCCTGCCTCCTCTGAGATGCTCGTTATAGTGGGCAAAACGTTCTACTGACATTTCGGATACAAAAATACAGTAATACACTAAACTGTTAGTGCTCTATGTAGAAAAAAACCAGAGCTGCCAGTGCTCTGAAGACAGCTCCTACTGATAACTCTTAAGGATCAGGAGCCTAGTCTTACTTTCCCATACAAAACGAGGAATGGGCCTCTTCCACAGCACAAGCAGAGGGAAATTAAGGAAGATAGGTAACTAGCTCCACCACCAGTGCAGTGGAAGCAAACAAGTTTTTAACTCTGTTTACATTCATTTATATCAAGAGTTAGACTTATTAGCAAGAGGATTCATGAAAAAGAATTTGCAAAGTACAAAAACCAACCTCCTGAGGGCAAATGAACAACCATGCAGTCAGCCATGTGTTAAACTCCACCCCGGCCCACAGGGCACTACTGCGGCACTTACACAGTGCCCGTCCTCATGCCGTTTGTGATCAGTTATCGTCCTGGCCCTCACAAAGGCAGATCAAGAACTCAAGAGTGACAGAAAGGGCTAGTGGGAAGCTGCACGCACGTTTTTGTGTGCATGATTGGGACTCTCCCCCTGACATGCTGAGCAACTCAGAGGGAAGGTACGGGATGATCCATCTTCTGCAGATGATATACTGAAAATTACCCACGGCCATGCTTACAGATCATACAGATATAACTTGAAAAAAGTTAAAGCTACCCCATAACTCCTAACATCTTTTAAAAGTGTATTTCCATAATTGTTCAAATGAAGACAAAAGCAATTCATTTAACCCTTTCCAACCCAGTTTTTTTTTTGGCCGGGGCTGGGTTTGAACCCACCATCTCTGGCATATGGGGTTGGCGCCCTACTCCTTGAGCCATAGGTGCCACCTCCAACCCAGTTTTTCTGCCACCCTCAGACTCCCCAGTTCTTATTTATTTGGGCAGGAAAGAGGCTGGTAGATTTCTTGTAATTATCCTACAGTTTTAAGAGAGAAAAACATAAATATGAAAGGATGATGATTTTATTATCTATTTTAGGTTACATTAAAGAAGTGTTCTTGTTTATTTTTGTTTACAAACAACAAAACAATCATTCTGTCAGACAAAGTCTGACAAAGGATTAGAAAGGGTTAAAATGTGCCTAGAAAGTTAACCAAATACCAGTAAATATGAGGTCAATTTCAGCAGAAAATACCACAAAGTTAAGAGAGAAAAAAACAGTACCAACCAATTAATCAGTTTTACTCAAGACTATTTGATGTTAATAGTTTATCACACATGGGGAAAAAAAATACTATCATTAGCCCTAAAAGCTACATGCTAAATAAAGATTAGTTTACTTTATAAATTACTTGAGATTAGCTAATTAAACAATGCCTCAAAAGAAAAATCAATTGTAGAAGAGTCCACTTAAAAATTATCCATGTAAAGGATTAACATGAACATCTTATTTTCAAATAAGACTCTACTATTAAAAAATGCTTATTTACAAACCAATCATGTACCAACTTTAATAATTCTTAAGTTCACCTTATTTGCACCAAAACAATAAACGCAAAGCAATACCAACTGCTTTCACATATATTTCTTACATATGAAAATAAAGTATGAGGATAAAATGAATGGAAAAAAACTTTAGAAGTTTAGTAGTACTTACCCCAGCCCCAAAGCCAGAACGTGAGAGAGGAAGAGGGATGGAATGAACACCTTCAGGAACTCCGCAGAGAAAATGCCCCCTTTCTTCATGGCTCCACTTTTCCTCATGCTTAGAGACACAGAACGCTTAGGGTGCCTGAAGTGAAACTCCCTAAAAAGAAAATTCAGATAAATGCACTGGCTGAACATCTCATAGGCATTACCAGCTCACTGCGTCTAAACACGTGCAGCCCAACTGTGGCCTGTTCCTGACAGGAACATGCGGAACTCACTTGGGGGGAATGTTTTCAGGTCTGCTGGACCAGTCGGATACCCAGGCTGCACTTTTCTTCAGAGCCTCAACTTCCTTCTCTCCTTCTACAACTTCTTCTTCTGACTGTAAAGAAAAACCCAAACTTAAACTTAAAAACAAACAAAAAAACAAACCTGGAATGCGAAGACAAATCTGGACAAAGGATATACCATGTTTCCCCGAAAATAAGACCTACCCAAAAAATAAGCCTTAGCAGGATTTCTATGCATTTGTTAAATATAAGCCCTACCCTGATAATAAGACCTAGTGATGGGCGTGGCTACGCAGCATATCTGCATAGCTATGCCCTGCATTTTGGATCGAAGAGGAAGACATCCTCTGAAAATAAGCCCTAGTGTGTCTTCTTGAGAAAAAATAAATATAAGACAGTGTCTTATTGTTGGGGCAACACAGTACTCAACTCATAAGCTTGTAGATCACTAATTTTTATGTAAAAAACATGCTATTTTTTGAAAAACAGAGAAAATGATTTATGATCAGAGTCTTTAATATCTTTGTTTTGTTTTGATTTCAAACTGTTATGAGGTTATGAATGTTTAAGTTACATGGTTTTCATTTCTAAGGTAAAGTTCAAACTGTAGTTGAGTCCTTCACCCAGGAGGTGTGCTAAACACCCCTACATTGCGCACATGAGGTGAGATCCCACCAATCACCCTCCTTGTCCCTCCCCTTTTCTAGACTATACTTGTGTTTTTCTACTTGTCTTTTCCTTTGTGTGGGCTTGCAGTTCATATACTGGTTTCATATTAGTATTGAGTACATTGGCTATTTTTCCTCCATTCTTGTGCTACTTTACTAAGAAGAATGCATTTCAACTCCATCCAGGTAAACATCAAAGATGTAAAGTCTCCATCTTTTCTTACGGCCAATAGTACAGAACATTTATTTATTCATTTTTTATTTTATCTTTTCATTGAGACAGAGACTTTGTCACCCTTGGTAGAGTGCCGTAGTGTCATAGCTCATAGCAACCTCAAACTCTTGGGCTCAAGCAATTCTCTTGCCTCAGCCTCCCTAGTGGCTGGGACTATAGGTATCCACCACAACACTGGCTATTTTTTTGTTGTTGTGTTTTGGTTTAGCTGGCCTAGGCGGGTCCCAACCCACCAGCCCTGGTGCATGTGGCCTGTACCCTAACTACTGAGATACGGGCGCCTGGCCAGTACAGAATAGTCAAATAGTTAATATCTTATCAATAAAAAGAATTCGAGTGAGCATCACTGTTATATATAAGCACAGAATATAACATTGAAAAAAACCTGTACTTTGGGATATAATCCTAACTAAAGTGTGGAAAGTGGGAAAAATCTTAGTAACTGCTGAATCTGGTGATGCTTACATGACATGACAGTGGAGGTCCACTGTCTTATTCTCTTTACTTTTATGTGTATTTAAAATTTTCATAATTAAAAAAGGAAGCATATCAAAAGGATTTGCTAAAAATAAAGTGATAGGAAGTAAAACAAAAATAAGTGGGAGATGTGATCAGGAAGTAACGGCAACTACTGAGCCCTTAGAGAGACATCGCTCTAAGCCCTTCACAGTGATTAGCTTTTCCCTTGCAGCAACCCCGCAAGAACAGAAACCATACGGTAATGGCTGTGTGGTTCAGTAGGCTGAATCATAAAGAGATTTACCATTTGTCTGATGTAAAAAAATAAATTAGGGACTTATTAAAATCCCATCTTACAGATAAGGAAACTGAGACTTAGATTAACTTGCCTTAGGTTCTACAACTAGTAAGTAGCAGGGCGAGTAGTCAAATCCACAGAAAATGTCTCTACACAGCCCCTACTCTCAAGCACAAGACTTTACTCTCTGGAAGGAGATTATATTTTTTAGGCAAATGCTAGCCAAATATTTCCCAAAGATTTTTTTTTTTTTGAGACAGAGTCTAAAGTTGTCACCCTAGGTAGAGTGCCGTGGTGTCACAGCTCACAGCAACCTCAAACTCTTGGGCTTAAGCAATTCTCTTGCCTCAGTTTCCCAAGTAGCTGGGACTACCGGTGCCCGCCACGTTGTCTGGCTATTTTTTGGTTGTAGTTGTCATTGTTGTTTGGCAGGCCAGGGCTGGATTTGAATCCACCAGCTCCAATGTATGTGGCTGGCACCTTAGCCACTTGAGCTACAGGCACCGAGCCTTCCCAAGGTTTTGAAACTACATTAGCCAAAAGTTTTTTTAATAATGTATGATAAACTGAGTCAGAATTTAAGAACTATCCTATCAAATAACTGAAAACATACCTCTCCTTACTGCTAATGATAACCTATCAAGCCAATATTTAGGTCAACAACAATTAAAATTTCCAAAAGCTTTTCTTTTAATAGAATCCCCAGGAACGA
The DNA here is from genome assembly GCA_963574575.1 of Galagoides demidoff. Lineage (NCBI taxonomy): Eukaryota > Metazoa > Chordata > Mammalia > Primates > Galagidae > Galagoides > Galagoides demidoff. The sequence continues at coordinate 24,296 of CAUYQV010046637.1, forward strand.
AAAATTCCTAGAAATTATATAGTATTATTTATTCAATATCAAGCAATATGATGTTATGATCCCAAACCACAGGGTCACAAGCTAAGAGGTGTTTTAACTTTCATCTTGCTTGAATAGGATTCACTCTCTGACCAAAGCTTTCTTTCTTCTCAGTAGGCAGATGAGAAATGCAGAGCCTGACATATTCACATGATTCCTTTTTGACACGTCTGGTTCTTTGTGAAACAGCAGGCCCAGGAAGGGAGCGCCAGTCAGCCTCTACACGCAGCCGGTCCCTTCCCCATCAAAGCCCACATGCAATCCCTGGGGACTCGCTGCTCCTGTCAGCGCCCTTCTCATCTAGTTCTGCTGAACTTGGCACATTCCACTCAATGACACAATGTAGCATTTAGGATTAGGGTTTTTCCATTGGCTATTGAGTTTACACAGAATCATGAGTTGGCTCTTTGGAGTAACACTGAAATCATCCTAAATCAAAACAATAAATGGTTACAATTTACTGAGAGATCAGTTGGAGGCACACACAGTATCCGACTGTATTCAACACACTGCGGTCATTTCTGTTTAGTTTCCTCCTCTGACCTCCCTTTGTCTCTCTTTAAAACTGCTCAAAGACTTAACAATATTTCATACTTTCCAAAGAGTAAGATTTTATGGTCTAAATATTTTTTAAAACATGATGTAATTTTTCTCTCAGTTAAGTGAAGAGAAGTTATCTTTGTATTAATATTTAAAAAACGAAACTTCCAGTAGTCCCTTTGGAATGTAAAAAAAGGAGGAAAAGAAAAGAAAAAAAAAGAACTCACATACGTTTCTAAACATATTCTCTTACTTTTCAACTGAAGGCCATCAAATCTTTCTTACTTCAGCTGTGCTTCCTCGTATTAAATTTGCCCCTTTCAGTTTGTTTTTTTTTTTTTTTGAGACAGCATCTCACTCTATCTTCCAGGATAGAGTGCGGTGCCATCAGAGCTCACAGCAACCTCAAAGACATCCTCCTGGCTGAGCCTCCCGAGTAGGTGGGTCTACAGGCCTGCACCACCATGCCTGCTTAGTTTTTCTATTTTTAGTAGCGATTGGGGGGCAGGTGTCTCTCTCTTGTTCAGGGTGGTACTTTCAGGCTTTAAAATTTTTCTCCAGTTCTTGGATTTCCAATATGGGTAAAAATTCATTTACTCCAATTACTTAAGATTCAAGCTCTGGACTGAATCAGTAACCCTCTCTCTATACTTTATCTATTTGAAGAAGCTTCTGATGATTTTAGCCTATTGTCATGTAAGTTCCTTTTTCTCGGATCACTTAAGTTCCTTCTCTGGCCCACCCCAAGTACTCTCAGTTCTCTAAATGCAGAAATTAAACTGTATAGCATGATCCACATACAGATAAATCATGGTTTCTTCACAAGAGGGAAAGGGGCTTGGCACCTGTAGCACAGGGGACCGAGGGTGGTGGGTTTGAACCTGACCCGGGTCAGCTAAACAAGAATGACAACTGCAACCAAAAAACAGCCAGGCACTGTGGTGGGTGCCTGTAGTCCCAGCTAGTTGGGAGGCTGAGGCAAGAGAATCCCTGAAGCCCAAGAGTTTGAGGTTGCTGTGAGCCATGGCACACTACCAAGGGTGACACAGTGAGACACTGTCTCAGAAAAAAAAAAAAAAAAAAAGGAGGGAAGAAGGGGAGACATTTTCAGTTTGGATTTTCTCCCAATAATGCTCAACCTTGTGCTGGCCTCGGCGGTCCCAGCCAGAAATGATGCAAAAAAGGCTTCAATCAACAACCTACAATCTGTCCTCTGCTACAAAACTGACACTCACAAGGACCGTCACCCTGAAAGTATAGTGTGAATGATTTTCCGTAAACGCGTTTTGCCTTAGGCTTCCCCACACGACGACTCAGCAGTTCTAGTTCATTTTCAGGACCCTGTGAGGACGCCCATAACCAAGCCGGGTCCCTGACTTGTTTCAGCAGAAGCAACAGAGACACAGACTTAGACTTGCTTACAGTCCTGGCTCTGACATTGACTTATGCTGTGATCTTAGATAAGTAACTTAATTAGGACAAAGCCTTTCTTTTCCCATTTGTCCAGGGGGTAATATCACCTCTCTCAATGGATTGAGAATAGTAAAAGAGAGAAATGTTAAAAAATGTGAATTCAGCACCTAGAGCGTATCTAGTAAATGTTAGTGCTGCTCCTTCCTCCTCCTAGTAAAGCCTGGGAGTGTCAGACATTCCTCAGGGACTCACAGACACTCAGTAAGATCAAGTACTTGGGAGGCCAAGGCAGAAGGCCTATTTGAGGCCAGGAGTTCAAAATCAGTGTGGACAACATAGGAAGATTCCTCTCTACCAAAAATAAAAATTACCCAGGCATGGTAGCACATGCCTAGAGTCCCAGCCACTTCAGAGGGTGAGGTGGAAGAATCCCTGAAGCCCAGAGTTCATGTTTATAGTGTGCTATGCTCATGCCACTGCATCCTAGGCTCATGACAGAGTGAGACCCTGTCTCTAAAAAATAAAGATCAAGTATAAGAATAGTCCTTTGTTAAGTGTTCTTAACTGTTTTTGAACCCTAAACTTTCTTTTCATTCATGAAAAATCAATTTTCCCAAATTCTAAAGTAATGAATTTTCAAATTATTCTGTCTTCAATTAAAAACAATGCAATGTGGCTCGGCGCCTGTGGCTCAATCGGCTAAGGCGCCAGTCATGTACACCTAAGGTGGCGGGTTCAAATCTCCAGCCCGGGCCCGCTAAACAATGATGGCTGCAACCAAAAAATGGCCGGGCGTTGTGGCAGGCGCCTGTGGTCCCAGCTACTTGGGAGGCGGAGGCAGGAGACTCGCTTGAGCCCAGGAGTTGGAGGTTGCTGTGAGCTGTGATGTCATAGCACTCTACCCAGGGGGATAGCTTGAGGCTCCGTCTCGAAAACAAACGAACAAACAAACAAACCAAAAAAAAAACAATGCAATGTAAAAGGCTTTTTAGAAGTTTAAAGTAAATTACACCTGCAGATATCTCCCTTATTAAGAGGTATACTCAAAAGACACATTTTTCTTGCAGGCAACTGATTGCCTGTCCACACATTTGCCCTTGAAAACTGACCTGTTTGCTCTCTCTGCCTGATGACAACCAGAGGCTTTCAGGCATTTGTCTCTGTACAGAGTCACACTGGCAATGCCACAAGAGGACAAAAACCTTATGTTTTTCTCCCCTGAATTTCCCAAATCCCTGCAGACTTCCAGGTAGATGCCCTCAGCTCTAAAATTCCACGTACTTTCAGTATTTAGTTACGCCTAACTGCACACATACCACTCCAGCAGCCAGGTAAGAACTCAGGAAAGTGCTCCACACTTAGGCAGAAAAGTATGCAGGGAGGGGAAAAGGTCTAAAATCAAATAAGCCTGGGAAACATTTGGTTTAAACTGATTTTCTTTCTTTCTTTTTAAAGAGATGGAGTCTTGCTGTGTTGCCCAGGCTGGTCTCAAACTCCTAAGCTCAAGCAATCCTCTCACCTCTGCCTCCAGAGCAGCTGGAATTACAGGCATGAGCCACCACACCTGGCTTAAACTGATTACCGCAGGCATGGTTGGAGATCTACATGATGAGGCCACCCAGTGAGAGGGTGGGGAGCCTGAGGCTGCATTACTTTCCACTTGTCTGACTTCAGAATTATGTCATGAAACAAACATTCCTCAGATCACATTTTGAAAAATGCTAACTAGACTTCAACCTGTCTCTACAAAAGGCAGTAGGGACTGAAGATGTCTTCCCCACCAAAGAATTCATTTCTTCCTTGGCCTCTCTGGCACTTTCTGCCATGGAGATGTTACACGCTTTCTTCTGCATTAGCCAAACTGAGACACCGAAGCAGCGGTTCAAACAATTCCAGCCCAATCCTCTTACTCCAGGACAGTCTCACTAGCTAAGTGCCTCCATGACATAAACCTCATCACAAAGTTGTATTCAGCAGGGCACAGTGGCTCCCACCTGTAATCCCAGCACTGTAGGAGGCTGAGGAGGGAGAATTGCTTGAGCTCAGTAGTTCCAGACTTGCCTGAGCAAGAGTGAGACCCCAAAAAACCCAGCCATGCACTGTGGCAAGCACCTATAATCCCAGCGGCTTCAGGAGGCTGAGGCAGTGGGATGCCCACAGCCCAAGTCTGAGGTTGCAGAGAGCTATGATGCCATTGTCCTCTGCTCAGGGCAGAGGGTGGGACTCTGTCTCAATAAAAAAAAAAAGTTGTATTCAATCCATAGATTTTTCTACGTTTCAGAGAAGGAAAATAGAGCCAAAGATGGAGAAACTGTTCAGCCTTTGAAACAGAAAGAATACGAGGTGGAGTCAAGATGATACAAAAAACGCGTCTAGTGCAAAGGAACTCAGGACACACTGCAAATGAGAACCCCACGGAACAAAGTTTTCAGTATAACTCAAACACCCATGCAGTACTTTTCAGGAGGAAAGCATGGTTCCTATCTGTAAGAATCTACACTGTAATGACATTTCAGGAGACCTGACACATCAGTGAAGTTGAAAACTAAACACTAGCAACAATTATATACAAACGTCTGAAGTTTTAAATACAAACATCTCTAAGATTTTGACACAATATTCATGTTTTAAGTCGTGTGATACAAGTATCTGAGGATTTTAATACTGTACTAGTCATATCACCTCCCAGTAAACTGCATTTATCAATATATTCTTCAACATGAAGAACCTCACATAGTTTTACTTCTAGCTCCTAAAATCCATCTCTAAAGTCACTGCTTTGATTTCCGACGCAGATGCAGGTTTTCCGTCTCATTATAAGACAAGCTTCACTCCCACTTGTTCTGGGACCTTCAATAAGGCATCTTATCTCAGTGTTTTCTATTTACAAGCTCAGGAAGCTCGCCTGGAAAATGGGAATGATACCTCAGACAAGAATTGTTCAATTTCTTTATAGCGACTGGGCCCAGAAACCTTAGTTGTGTAAAGGAGTGCAACAAGAACTGGACAATTTTATTTATTTATTTTTTTGAAACAGAGTCTCACTATGTCGCCCCAGGTAGAGTGCCGTGGCATCACAGCTCACCCAACCTCTAACTGTTGGGCTTCAGTGATTCTCTTGCCTCAGCCTCTCAAGTAGCTGGGACTACAGGCGCCCACCACAACACCTGGGTTTATTTACTTATTTTTCTGGTTGTAGTTGTCATCATTGTTGTTTGGCAGGCCTGGGCTGGATCTGAATCTGCCAGCTCTGGTCTATGTGGCTGCACCCTAGGTGCTGAGCTACAGGTGCCAAGCTGAACTACACAATTTTAAATAAATTCCAAAAGTAAAACCTCAATAACGTAAAACATCTTATTCTTTTATACTTCACAGCAAAACAGCCTTAGAGACTCTGCATCCTTCCCAAGTACTTGCGGCCGATGAGAGTGGCGCAGACACTCACCTGGGAGCTGTGGTCCCTGCTGGTGTGCATTTCCACGTCAAACATGATCTGTCCATCTTCTTGTGGGGAAGGGCTAGAAAAGAAAGAATTTAGCCATTAGTTGTTTTTTTTTAATACAAAAGAGTAAGTTTATTTTCTATTAGAGAAAGGGAAGAGAGTGGGGGGGGGGGAAGAGATGAGAAAAGAGCAGAGAGCAGTGAGAGGGGAAGATGGGTGGGGGCAGACGGGAGAGAGGAAGGAGCAGAGAACGATGTGGCATCTCAAAGAAAGGATGAATCCCAGCCTAGCCGTTAGTTTTAAGTTTTATTTTGTTAAATCAATTAGCTGATACTAGAAATCAGAAAATTAAAAAGTTATAGGAGCAGGGCTCTGAAAAAGCCGCAAATTGGAATGGATGCCATGACCCCACACAGGCGAAGTTGATGCAACATTAAAGGATTACATGAAGCAGAGCACTCTCATTCCCCAAATGTTCTGGATGTTTTCATTCAGTGGTGAATTCTTTGCAAAGGAAATGCTATCTAAAACACAACATTTTCACATTTTCTTACATTTACTCTTTTTTAAAATAAAGGTAAAACGATCTTCAAATTCAGAAATGTAGTTTGGGATTCTTTTTCTCAAAGTCCTTTAATCATTAAAAAATCCATCAGCAGCAGCTCTTAAAGGATATAAAGTAGTTCTCAGAGCCTCTTTCAGAGGGCCTTAGAGGTTTAAGCTGTTTTCATAATACTATTAGGATTTATCTGTCTTTCATTCTCATCTCAAGGATGTAGAGTGGAATTTTCCCGAAGGTGCATGATGTGTGATATCACAAGAGATCAAAGGCAAAGGCAGATGAGAATCCAGCTGTTTTGGATTAAGCCACACAGGAAAGAGATTCAAAAAATGTAAAACAATGCCACTTGTTCTCATAATTCCTTTGTGTAAAGAAAATAGTTATTTTTCATTTTTTAAAAAAGTGGTATTTTAATTTTCTCAGTTTTAATTTCTAATATAATAAATACCAAAATATATATACCCCAAAACAAAAGCTCTTTGGGTTTCCTAATAATTTTAAAGAGTGTAAAGGGGTAGAAAACCAAAAAGTTTGAGAACCACTATTCTACTTATTTCAGAAATATTCGTTTTGAGATATCTGAATGAATTATATAAGTTTGTACACGACCATAAACCTTTATTACAGTACACAATATATTCCCAAAACTACAAAAATTTACAGGCAAGTTCTAAGACAAAAACACATGGTCACAAACTGTACTTGGTACAAGAGAAGAGCAGATGTGCCAAGTTCATTTCTGAGCTTTACCAATGAGTCCTTGTGAAACCACAGTCCCTGGGTCTTTCACTCAACTACAAGCCTCCCCTCCCCAAATCTAAAATAAAATAAAGATGAAAAATACGTGGGGCATAACTTGCTCAAAGGAATCAACACTAATTATTAAAGTTATCAAGAGCATACACACATTGTTAATGTACTGAGATATTGGTGAGACTGACTCAAAAATAAGAACACCAGAAATTGGTAAGACCCAGTAAGCCTAGGTGTTTTAGACTGGTGTAACTGACACAAGAGATTCTTGAACGGGGACAGCAAGAGAGCAAACTTCATATATATTTAGGAAAATTTGTCTTGAATTAGAAATGTCAGGCTCTAGCACAGGAGTCAACCAGAAGCAAGCAATATTGTGGGCCTTAGTTTATTGTCTTTGCATCAGAACAAATGCTGAGTTCACAGCCAGGCGTCAAGGTAAAGACCAGCTTTACATAACTATGACCAGGTCAAGGCAGAGACTTCTCCACCAGCTCTGCTTCTGTATTCCTCTTTACCACTGGTGTCAGTCTTGCTTAGAAAAACACTGAACTCTTCACTGAAATGTGCACTAATCCTCACACTTTGGTATGTGTTAGAGCATCAATCCTGCCTGCTATTCAGATCCACCAGAAAGTCTTTAAAATATTCTGGTGTCTCCACTCGGCCCTGACAACCAAATGAGAAGCTCTAGAAGATGGGGTCTGCATGTTAGTATTTTAAAAAGCTCCCTGGGTGAATGTAGTGTGCAGTCAAGGCTGACCCCTCCAGCATGGTGGAACACAAAGCAGAACATTTAGTGGTTATCTTACAGCAACCACTGAAGTTAACAAAACCATAGCTATGGAACAATTGAACATATGTAAGTCAGCTCTAGGACTAATATTCAACAATCTTAATGCTTTTCCACTTACAAGAAATACTTCCCAACACCTTTAAATATAGAGCTACAAAGCAATTCAAATGACATGCATTTTGCATGAAGACTTGTAAATGGTACAGTGTGTTAGTCAGCTGTTCCCGGAGGGTATTGTTGTGCTCAAGCTCTAGGCCGCTTGTGAAAGATGACCAATAGCCCAGAGCTTGAAGACACATAAGACGAGGGAAAGGAACCCATTAAAAACATCTGCCATACCTTTCTGCACATGTTTAGAAACCTACACTAAAACACAGTCATAGGAAGGTGAATGCACATTCAACCACATGTGAGACTGCAACCATAAAAGACAGCCAGAGAGGTGAGCAGGTGACTTTTTCTCTGTTCACTGACAGCACCACTTGAACAACAGGTTAATGGACATAACTGGCCCCAGTGATCCAAGGCCCACGTGCTTGAGTGTGTAGGAAAAGCCTTACCACACAGGCTGTAACAAGCACAAAGCTTCCGAAACTCATCAGCAAGTCGCATCATACATACAGTAAAACCTCCACAGTTGCCCACCTCCTTGAGTTAGCCCCAATCTTCACATACCAGACACACACATGTACATATCAGTACGGTAGGCCTAGTTCCTTACATGGACCACCTCCATGTGTTGACAGGTTGGTTACAGCCCCTTGTACTGTATATAATCTAAAATCTACATTCTCAAAGACAGACTAAGGCTGTAGCTGCCGGAATCAACGACAAGCTGCTCAGAAAGGAGCCATCTGCTCTGGTTCTGCTTGTGACAAGAGCCTTCCCAGGCTCTAAGAAGCACAGGGACAGTGAGAGATGACAGGGGGTGGCGGGGGTGCACAGCATACTACAGAGCCAGTGAACCAGTCCTCGGCTGCCTTGGTAACACTAGTGGATCACAAGCCACGCAGGAAGTCTAAGCGTGACTTAACTCTCATTTCTCCTGTTTTGACTTTCTCTAATAAGTAACAATATATGCTATATACACAATTTTCACAAAATACCAAAATATCCATAATTCCATTCCCCAAAGACTATCACTGTTTATATTTTAAAATGTTTAATCCTTTTCCTATGCATTTGCATTTTCTACTTGGTTATTAGCAGTTAATTGTCAATTACCAAGAAGATCATCCTCTACAATGGATGTTCAGTACAGTTCTTAAAGTACAGTGTGGCTGTCACTGTACTTTAAGAATTTCTTCTTTTTTTGAGACAGAGTCTCACTTTGTTGCCCTTGGTAGAGTCACAGCTCACAGGAACCTCAAACTCTTGGGCTCAAGAGATTCTCTTGCCTCATCCTCCAGAGTATCTAGAACTACAGGCGCTTGCCACAATGCCCGGCTATTTTTAGAGATAAGTTCTAACTTTGGCTCAGGCTGGTCTCAAACTCATGAGCTCAGACAGTCCACCTGCATCTCAGACAGTCCACCTGCATTTGTTTCCCAGAGTGCTAGGATTACAAGGGTGAACCCCTGCGCCCAGCACTGTACTAAGAATTTTTAAGTGTCATTTATTATTTTATTTTATTTTTTGAGACACAGCCTCAAGCTGTTGCCCTGGGTGGAATGCCATGGCATCACAGCTCATAGCAACCTCCAACTCCTGGGCTCAAGCTACTCCACCTCCCAAATAAGCTGGGACCACATGTGCCTGCCATAACGCCCGGCTATTTTTTTTGGTTGCAGTCATCATTGTTGTTTGGCAGGCCCAGGCTGGATTCAAACCCGCCAGCTCAGGTGTATGTGGCTGGTGCCTTAGTCTCTTGAGCTACAGGTGCTGAGCCTAAGTGTAATTTTAATATGTAGTCCCTCCAGGAAGAAAGATTATACTTTCTTGAATGAACTGACTTGCTTTCATTCTATGCATACATCTTGCTATATTCTTATTCTTTCACCGTAAACAGCTCTTAATCATTGGGATTAGTTTTCCCAAGTCAAATACAGAAAAATGAGGTCTGAAATAAAACTTCCTCTGAGGAAATGGAATGGCCTCCAAAATTAACTATCTTTACAGACCTCAGTTGGTGCTTACAATGAGCAAATGTTGCTATAACACCACTCGACTTGCTGTTCCTATGAGTCAAACATGCGCTGGGTGTCTACTGCGTGCCAGCACCATTACTCTGAAGGTAGTAAAGATGAAACATGACCCCTGCCTTTTAAAGCCTCATCATCTAGGAGGGAGGGTGGAGACACACAGAGGTAACTCTGATTCAAGACAGACTTATCTGTGAAACAGAGACGCAAAGGCCAAGGAAATGGGTGGAAGATTAATTCTATAAATTAGCATTTTTTGACACTGAATGTAAAACTAATAAACTTTTAAAAAATAATACAGTCTGGCTCAGTGCTCATAGCTCAGTGGTTAGGGTGCTGGCCACATACACCAGGTCTGGCGGGTTCGAACCCTGCCCAGACCTGCTACAACAATGACAACTACAACAAAAAAATAGCCGGGCGTTGTGGCAGGTACCTGTAGTCCCAGCTACTTGGGAGGCTAAGGCAAGAGAATCACTTAAGCCCAAGAGTTTGAGATTGCTGTGAGCTGTGATGCCACATCACTCTACTCAGAGTGACATAGTGAAACTCTTGTCTAAAAATAATACAATCTAAGTAAGAAAACTTACTTAATCTGTGGAAAAACCGCAGACACTCAAGTACCTGCTAATTAGCTGTCTGACTTAAATACACATGCTGCAATAAATCAGAAGGCATATTTTGTTAAGTGTAGTCTGAGCCTTGTAACCCATCTATTTCCTGAATTCTACCCAAACCCGGATCCCACTTACCTGTCACAGTGAGAACTGCCTCTTGAACTACTCTGTCCTGATTCATGCTGTGCATCCAAAAGAATCTTCTCCATGTCTCCATTGTGGATGGAGGATGAGGAAGGTACGTGCTCCAGCCCCCCATTCTTCCCATTGCCATTATCATTGCCGTTGCTGCTGTTCATGGGAAGCTCCACCCAGGAACCTGTTGGGCATGTCAGATAACTTAGTTAACCACAGCAGAACTGAAATCTGTCATGTGCACGCACATGAACATGGTGGACTCAGATAAGAATCCTGACTTGCCTCAAACTAAATGTAAAACCATTCTGAAAAAAAAAAATAAACAAAGAGTAATAAAAGTCTAAAAAATCTAATAATTCTGTTCCTGAAGTAGCTCATGCAATCAAACAATTGAGAAGAAGCTGGAACTCTAAATCAACATTTTAGAAAATGTGTATTTCTGCCAATTTTCTTTCTGGTTGAAGCTTAATTTATAATAATCAATACTTTACTGAAAACTGAGGTTACTTTTCAAAAAATAAATAGCTACTTCATTACAAAACAGGCTACTTAGATGGTCCACCATAACTAGTCCACAGATAAGCTATCGAGCTGTATCTGCTTCACAATCAAACAATAAACATATCATTTAGCAATTTCACAAAGGTCATAAAAGTAAGTGAACAATTATATCGTAGTTAGTACAAACTGAGAAGCTCCTAGGAAGGAAACTGAAATCTATCCACAGAAAATTCAATTTATACAAATCTGGAACATAAAAGTAATACAGGTGGTTAACTAAACCATAATGTGAAAAATTCAGAACAGAGCTACCCCACAGATCAGCCCTTCCTCTAAGTCCCAGTCTCTCCCCTTCTCCTGCACTGAACTTACCTGGTGAGTTTGTCTTCTCTCTCTTCTCTCCCACGAGTTCCTACTCTCTAGGGTTGTCATTAAGCCCTGCTAGTCTGGGAGCAGAAACAACTGCACACCAGCTACAGGCAGATGTGCAAGTTTTCTCAGATGAATCGTCAAAAAGGGGGTGGAGCCACAGAAAGGGGGACACAGCACTGGTAATCTGCTTAGGGCTGAACATATTTACTGGCTCAGTGACTTTGGTGAACATATTAAGGAGCTTAATAAGAACTGACAATGGTAGCCAGCAAACCAACTTCACAACAAAAAGAGAAAGTGGTATATTTTGTCATAATTTTCATTCCTTATGATAAATTTTATTCCAGAAAATGTAAGCAAGCATTGATACGGTACTCCTCTGAACTCCCAAGGGAATTCCAGGGATGAATGGCGAGTCCCCTCAGTAAACCAAGATAATCAAAACTGGCTCTAAATGTGATGATGACTACAGCAGATCCAGAATGAAGTCAACATCACCCTCACAAGGAGGCAAAGCTCACAGGCAGACCTAACTGGAAATCTGACTCCATCACCTGCTATCTACTGTATAACCTGGGCTTCAGCTCCCCACCTATGGAACAGAGCTCATAACACAGGGTTGCTACGAAGATTCAACATAGTAATATAAAGAGCCTAGAAAATGGAGAATGTTCAGTTATACACTAGTTAAAAGAGTTTATATTTATAAAGTACTTAAAACCATGTTGGCTAAAGAAAGTTACCCTTTTCTTTCTTCCTAGGGCAGCACCAGTGGCCATCGTGGTCCCATAACCACCACCAAATCCTCAAGACTGTGCTGCCAAACCCCACAGCTGTCTGACATCTCCGTGGCCTCGTTTCATACACACACAAAAATGGACACAGACTGGAGAGAACTCAAAATGGATTAACACACACAACCAGCAAAGCTAAGAGAGATCTAACATTGAAGATAATTTAAATATTTGAAGTGTCTCTGGAGTGCATAAGAAATATGCCAAAAGCATCCCTAAATTTAGAGCTCTGCAAAATATTTCAACTGGGGGGGGGGGGAGGAGGGAGGGAGGGAAGGAGGGAGAAAGAGAGGAAAGCAAGGAGAGAGAATATGTATATGAAAAACAAACTGTTTTTTCCCTACTCCCACTGTCTCTACAATTTTGTAACTTATTTTTAAACCAATGGGACCAGTTCTTCTTGTACAGAAGTCCAATGTGTAAAATAAACAAAAACAAATAAAACCCCAGAGCTGCTTTGGCAGAAGCAGAGCTGAGGAACCAGGAGTTCCAGATGGGTCTCTGAAAGCCAGTCTTCCCTAAAATACAATTAGTGTTCACTTGAAATATCATATCAAAGAGAAAAAGGGCATAATAGATAATACCCGATGCTCCGGTCCTCAGTCTTCTGAAGGGCTTTCAATCTGATACCTGAAGCCCACTTTCTTCCATTAGAAATATATAAGCAATCATAACCTCATATGTATTTTAGGAACTTTAAGAGATACTTAGAAAAGCTAAGGAAAAGTGATCCGTACTGAGGCCTCTACACCTTGCAGCACAACTGAAGGTAATTCTGTGTAGAGGTGAAGAGCGCAGACTGAAGCCAGACCCCGATTCTTATCAGTTCTAGCTCTTTCTCCTTGGACAGAGCAATTAATCTCTTTGTGTCTCAGTTTCCTCATCTGTAAAACAGGGATAGTAACTGTACTACCTAATAGTTATTAGGAAGAATAAATGAATAAAACACATAGAAAAATAAGAAAGGTCCCTAGTAAGTGCTACATGTTAGCTATGATAATTATATTCTTTTTTTTTTTTTTTTGAGACGGAGCCTCAAGCTATCCCCCTGGGTAGAGTGACATGGCTTCACAGTTCACAGCAACCTCCAACTCCTGGGCTCAAGTGAGTCTCCTGCCCCAGCCTCCCAAGTAGCTGGGACCACAGGCGCCCGCCACAACGCCCAGCTATTTTTTGGTTGTAGCCAAATGACGGTTGTAGCCGTCATTGTTGTTTGGTGGGTCCGGGCTGGGGATTTGAACCCGCCACCTTTAGGTGTATGTGGCTGGCGCCTTAGCCGATTGAGCCACAGGTGCTGAGCCATAATGTCTATTTTTTAAAAATGATTTCCTAGTGTAAAAATCATGTATTCCTTAAAAATGCAAATATCAGCACATAAAATTGACAAAATTAACATCTCTCCTCCCAAAAGAAACCATTTTTAACAGTTTCACCTAGAGACATCCAGTTTTTTCAACGGAACAGTTCTAGGGAGAGCATTTGGTGGGATCTCGCCTAATGTGCACAGTGCAAGGGTACACTTCCAAACCACTGAGAGCAGATGACAAATGTCTTACCACAAAAACAAGGGCGGTGAAGGCTGGGTCAGTTCGAGTTAAGCATTCCACATTATGTATCAAATCATCGCACTGTACCTCATAAAGGTATACAGGTATGATTTTTAAAAAATTAAGTAAAAAATAAAACAAAATACATATAAACAAACAAGAGATATAGCTGGGTTTTGCTTTAGTTTTTATGAACATACAGAATTGCTGCACATACATTTCTGTAAGCAGCGCTTTTCAGACGTCTTTCAACGGCAACACATCCTGACATTCTTCTCAACAATTGCACTGCATCTCATCGTTTATAAGGATATATTATACTTCATTACCTAAATGATTGTAATCATCTGTTCTTACAATCAGGGCTTCAGTCAACGTTCTGAAGGGTAATTTGGCAATTATGTATTAAGAGCTTTAAAAAAGAACATTTTCTTTAACTCAGTTCTACTTTAGAAATACTATCTACGGAAATATACCGTCCCATAGAGAAATTTATGTACAGAGACATTCATGAAGAAGCTACATGTTAGCTTTGTCTCGAGTACCACACAAAAAAAGCACATTTGCTTTTCTTTTTTGAGGCAGAGTCTTACTATGTCACCCTCGGTAGAGTGCTGTAGCGTCATAGCTCACAGCAACCTGTAACTCTTGGGTGAAGCAATTCTCTTGCCTCAGCCTCCCAAGTAGCTGGGACTACAGGTGCCCACCGTAACCTATTTTGTTGTTGCTGTTGTCAATGTTGTTTAGCAGGCCCAGGCTGGGTTCAAACCGGCCACCCCAGTGTACGTGGCCAGAGCCCTAACCATTGAGTTAGAGGCTCCAAGCCTGTTTTTCTTAATAGATGAACTACACATGCCTTTTTCATTCCAGCCTCAGAATTTTTAATATTCTAACTCTACCAGTCCTCACAGAGTCGCTTCTTACTTGGAAAGGAAACAAGGCAAGATATGAGGATTGTGCCGTCCAAGCAATACAAAGCAGAAAACAACCTCAGAGTGAATTCTCTTAAGCTTTAAAACAAGGTTTTCCAACCTTTTCCCTTTTTTCTCTGCCACACATTGGAAGAACTGTTTTGGCCACACATTGACTACATGGTCACTAAGGAAAGCTGATTAGCAAAAAGTCAGTGCATATCTGACACCACAGACAAGCAACAAGAAGTCCTCATACAATCAGCTGCCGCCCAGGCCCACACCCCTGCTTTAAAACTAAAAGCTGGAAGCCTTCCCTATTATTTTAAAGAGACTATTTACAAATTAAAAGCTATTCCTTTATGCCCGTTTGTACGTATACAAGATGACATATTTCCTAGTTTTAAGTCTTTGGGAATGGCTAAGAGATTCAGAGAGACGTGTTTCTCAATTCTCTAACACAGTAGATTGTGACAGTTAGTCCAGTAATTTTGATTACATTCTTTATAGTTTTTTAATCACCGGCTCAACCTTCTTCCAAGAAGGGAAGTAGAGAACTTTCAGGACAGGGGAAAGAAAGAAGGAAGAGTATTTCTCCTTATTTTTTTCTAACTTTTCAAGGCCCCAGATGTAACTCTCATCCTAACTAGGAATGACAATTTCACCGTATTTATCGTCTTTCCTCAAAGCCTTTCTTTTGTTGGTTTCAAGTACTTAATGCTGGAATCCAGAACAGACCAAAAAACGGTCACCTGCATTCTTTTTTTTCCTCCTGAGACAGAGTCTTACTACGTTGCCCTCGGTAGAGTGCTGGAGCGTCACAGCTCACAGCAACCTCAAACTCTTGGGCTTAAGCAGTTCTCTTGCCTCAGCTTCCCAAGTAGCTGGCATTACAGGCCCCCACTACAATGCTCGGCCATTTTTTTGTTGTTGCAGTTGTCATAGTTGTTGTTCAGCTGGCCCAGGCCGGGTTGGAACCCGCCAGCCTGGGTGTATGTGGCTGGCACTGCAACCACTGCACTTTGGGCGCCAAGCCATCAGTAGCACTCTTAAAAAAAAAAAAGTTGGCATTTTTGCTGAAGTGTGTACTTACACATCAGTTATTACACGTATGTATTCAAAACACTATTATTTACAAGGCAGTGACACTCGTGAGACCCTAAAGAGCACTCTTGCCATAATGGGAAAGCAAGGACATCATGGTTGAAGATATTTAAAAAAGACCAAAAAAAAAAAAAAAAAGATGTACTTCCCAATAACAATACTACCTTGATTTTCATTATACTGACTACTAAATCTTATGACATAAATGTTTTTATTTTCATTGTCTTTATTTAGAGATCACTCATAATTTTCTAAAAAAAAAAAAAAAAAAAAAACCAAAAAACTGACAACTGGAAAATATCCTTTTAACTTCAGAATTAGTTTGGATATTTGCCCTGAACAGTCCCTCTAGAGTGGTAAAATAAAATAAAGCTAAAAATAAGAAAACCAAAGAAAGGCTTCACTATTTCAAATATTTTAATAATCTGCTATTAAAACTCTGCTTTGACCCCTGAACTAAAGATAAAATCCCAAACCAGAGATAATCTGTACAATGAGTCTTATCTCCCATTTCTCATAGTTGTGCAACTTTACCCAACAGAGTACTTTAACTTCTCAGCAATTTGGACAGTCCTCTAATAGATGCCTAGATGAGCTTGTTTTGCCCAGTGCAAAACAGTGCAAAAATCACTTCAAGGAATCAATAAGCCTTCTTGTTTTGTTCAGTTCAGTGTTGTATAACAAAAAGAGTAAGCAGCAAGAAAGAAGTAATTAAATATGGTGTTATCTAAACATTTTTCAGTAACTTTTTTTTTTTTTGAAACAGTCTCACTATATTGTCCTGAGTAGAGAACCATTGCATCACAGCTCATGGCAACCGCAAAGTCTTAGGCTTAAGTGATCCTCTTGCCTCAGCTTCCCAAGTAGCTAGGACTACAGGTGCCCACAACAATGCCAGGCTATTTTTGTTGTTGTTGTTGCTGCAGTTGTCATTGTTGTTTTTAGCTGGCCGGGGCCAGGTTTGAACCAGCCAGCCTCGGTGTATGTGGCTGGCACCGTAGCCACTGTGCTAAGGCCAAGCCAATTTTCAGTAACTTTTATAAATCCACCCTACCCCAAATGAAGTATTTTCTATCTAGCAGACTTCTCAAAGCAACATTTCATGCAAGATGCAGGCTGTGTGAACCTCTACTTCTGTAGGAGATAATGAAATGGTAGCAGGAACTGATTGGCCAAAGACATCAAACACCTCAGAGGTTTGTCAGACACCAAAGTAAACGTTCATATGTATGTCAACTCCATTTGTTTTGTTAAAATGTCAAAGGAAAATTAAAATCCCTTTGCCTTCTAAGAAATCATATACACATACCAAGCAAATGTCTTCACTCAACACTAGGTAGAGTAACACACTGAGAGAATAAGAAACACATGGTATTATTAGGAGATTCTGAACATTGTCCTGAAAAATGCCCTGGATTGGCTGAAAGTTGGAACCTCAACTCTAGGTCCCAGCCAGCTGTGAACTTCAACTAGACCCCTTACTCTAGACCTGTTTCTTTCCTGGTATATAAAAGGGCACTGTTAGCTCTGAAGTCTCTTCCCCTTCTAAAGTCCACGTTTGGAAGAAAGTATTTTAAATGGATAAATGCTGTGATTTAAGAGGGCACATTAATACAGGATACAAGACAACACTTAAAAATACATACGATAATTATAATTTACTTTTGGAAATAACAAAAATCTTACATTCTACAACATAAAATAAGACACTTTAAAGGTTTTTTCTTTTTTAAAAAAGGTCAACGTTTAGGGAATTACCCTATCAAAACATGGAATTGCAGCATCCATCTTAAAATATCCAAATTCCATCCCCACTTTCTGAGGACAGGAACTCTCTCTTCTGAAATAAATGTTTAAGCCACGTTCGAAGCACTTCCCGTCTTATGAAAGATTCTCCATGACCTTTAAGCTTCCAAATGGTTTTTAAAAGATTTCGTCTGGCCATATGGTAACTGCCCCCACTGCATCTTTCATAAGAGACGAATTACAAAAAGGTTAGGCAAGAGCTCCGAGCTCTCAGACAACTGGGAATAGACTTAGGACAAGATGTCTGAGCACCACAAGGTTATGAAAAGCAAGTTTCAACTGCCTGTCTGTATTGACTGTGCTTTAAATTTGTTTCTGAAAATTCACCGCCCCTGACTCCGTGATGTATGCAATCTCGGGTCCGTCCTAAAACCTCTTTACTATGCTCACAACCCTATCGTTACAAAAAGAAAAACAAGAATAATCACTTGAGTAACTTTGAAAAATCTCAAAAACAAAAAAGCAGGGGAAAAAAAACAACAAGAAAAGCATAGCCTTCTCACCCCCACACGTGATTCAAGCAACCACTAAATTACCAAATGGATTTTCCTGACCAACATGTGGCAACAAAGGGGCCCAACCAGGGGGCTCACGTGCCGGCCCCGGAAGCGCGGCCTTCGAGGTGGGCTCGGTGGGCGCCCCGGACCTCGCCCGACCCCCGAGGCCGCCCCCGGCGCGGCCGCCCGCTCCTCCCCGCCCGCCGCGTCCATCCCCCGGCGGCCCAGCCGCACGTCCTCGGCCCGGCCCACGTCCCCGAGCCCGCCCGCCCCCTGCCCGCCCCGATGGGCTCCGCTCCAGGGCCCCCAGCAGGTGGGATCCGACCGTACCGCTGCCGCCTTTCCTCTCCCCGCCCGCCCGGTCTCCCCACCCGCGTACTCAAGCGACCCCCAACCCAAGACACCCAGGAGAGCGCAGAGACAAGCCAGGAGAAAGCCCGGGGCACCTACTCCTGACAGGTGACGGGCGCTGTCAGTCATCCCAACATCCCCGGCCTCGACCAATGGGCTGCCTTCTCCTCCCGCCCCCCGCGCGGCGCCGGCGCCGGCGGCCCGGCCAGCTCCTCCTCCCCCATCCCCTCCGCCGAGCCCGTCGGCCCAGCACTCACTGTTGAGGCCGGCTGGTGGGGGCAAAGGCTGCTCCCCTTCCTCGCAGTTATTGTTGTTATTATGCAGGGGCGGTGGCGGCTCGACTAAGTGGGACATGTCGGGTGACTGGAAGAGCTGCGGCCGCAGCAAGACCGTCTCCGGTTCTCCGGCAGCAACACAACAAGCCGAGTCCCCCGCCCCCTTTTCTGCGCCTGCGCGGTCCCGCCCCTGCCCTTACGTCAGGGCCCGCCCAGGCCACGTGATGACAACACAACAACTGGCGGGGCGGGGCGGGGGCGTTACCTGCAGGCGCCAGAAGTGCGGACGCGCGAGACGCGCTGCCGGGCGCGTCCGGAATGAATTCCTGCGTGCAATTTGGAGTGACCGGACAGCGTGAGTTATGCTCATGGCACTGTGTTAGCGACCAGGTAGCCTCCCACGCTTGCAGAATCCACATTGTTTTATCTAGTCCCTGAGCGTTTCTTTCTGTGACATCTTTAACGATTCATTTTTGGAATTAGGTATGGTGGGGATACAAAGGAATCCAAAATCTCGGTAGTTAACATAAAATAAAGCTGGTGAAACAAATGCTTTAAACAGAAAGCAGTATAAGGCCGCTCAGACCTTTAATTGAGAATTGTAAAAATTAATTACAAAAGTAACACACTATCATTGTAACTGAGACAGATAGATGTGACTAGTCCTATTTCTGGGATGTGGCATGGGAAGCCAGGTAACTTGTAATGGTTGACAGTAAACTTTATTAACACCCCACCTAAGTGTTTTCTAAGGGTTTCTCCTGGGTAGTTCATATTAATGGAATCGTGTTGCTTTTGTGTCTGGATTCTTTCACTTAGCATAATAATGTTTGTGAGATTTCTCTACATTGTAGCTTGTACCAGTACTAAAGACCAGTAATGAATCCTGGTATGTACAAAATTTGCGTGCTGAAGAAAAATGTAGCAGAGAAAATACTTGGAAGAGTGAGACCTAAGTCTATAAATAGCAAAAAAAACAAAAAAAACAAACACGTTTCAATTAAGGTAATTATTGGCTCGGCGCCTGTGGCTCAATCGGCTAAGGCGCCAGCCATGTACACCTAAGGTGGCGGGTTCGAATCCCCAGCCCGGGCCCGCCAAACAACAATGACGGCTGCAACCAAAAAACGGCCGGGCATTGTGGCGGGCGCCTGTGGTCCCAGCTACTTGGGAGGCGGAGGCGGGAGACTCGCTGGAGCCCAGGAGTTGGAGGTTGCTATGAGCTGTGATGCCATGGCATTCTACCCAGGGGGATAGCTTGAGGCTCCGTCTCAAAAAAAAAAAAAAAATTAAGGTAATTATTTTGGGTCAAAACTGTATTATGCTAAAAATGCTTTACTTTGATCTCCGAAGTTTCCCTCAATTCTAGAACTGTGCCTTGTTATTTTCCCTGGAAAAACAAATAAGGACATGGACATTTTCTAGGAAATTTGGTAATAGTTTTGGCACCCATAATATTGGACCTAAATTAGGATCTTGAGCTTGTTTCATTATCTAACAAAGCTTTGTCCACAGCCTTTCTGGTGGATAGTTGTAATACTGTTGTAATACTGTGCATCCAGATTTTAAATGTATACAGAACTTTCAGGAAATTGTTCTAACAGTATAATCAGAGAGCATGGGATGTTTGCACATGAATAGTCATTGCAGCATTATTTTCAATAAAAAAAAACACTTAGACAAAAATCTAGAGGTAGCTAATAGGAAGTCAGTATAACCAGTTCCAATCCAGTTTTTGTGCCAACCACATACTGTCCAGCTCTTGACTTATTTTGGGTGGGAAAGAGATTGATGGATTGCTTGTAATTATCCTACACTTTTTTTTTTTTTTGAGATGGAGCCTCAAGCTATCCCCCTGGGTAGAGTGCCATGGCATCACAGCTCATAGCAACCTCCAACTCCTGGGCTCAAGGGAGTCTCCTGCCTCCACCTCCAAGTAGCTGGGAGCACAGGTGCCCGCCACAATGCCCGGCCATTTTTTGGTTGCAGCCATCATTGTTGTTTGGCGGGCCCGGGCTGGGGATTCGAACCCGCCACCTTAGGTGTACGTGGCTGGCGCCTTAGCCGATTGAGCCACAGGCGCTGAGCC
>CAUYQV010046638.1:0-17376 GCA_963574575.1 Galagoides demidoff
TTTGTTTAAATGAAATCTTGAACATGAAGGCTGTGTTGATCAGTTTGATGGAAGTATTTCGGATTGCATGTGAAAACCCCACACTGTACCCCAGAAGTGCATTAATGTACATAGTTACCATTCAATAAAAAAATAAATAAATAAATAAAAAATAAATGAAATCTTGAGCAGAATCCAACATACCTAGAATACTATGACAGTAGAGCTGTTCTAATAGAAGCAAGGTCTTCTGCATACACACACCCCGACTGATATTTAGTAAATGCCACAGGGTTCTGAAAATGATGAGATTAACATGACTGTTTTGAAAAAGAACGTTCCCTGCTTCATCCCTAGGCATCTTTCCACTGATACCATTCCATGTGGCAATTAGAGCAGAGGCAGATATCTTGTTCCACATAGCGGATAGCAAATTGGGACAGTCAAAAAATAGTAAGCAATTTTCAAGAAGAGGGAGAACCTGGCTCTCACTGGAAGTGGTATTTTTTTAGTCTTGTCTTTTAAAAGCCTACTTTATCCCTCTCTCTAGAACCCCACTGATGCTTGCAGTAGCATATGGACATATTGATGCTGTTTCACTGTTACTTGAAAAGGAAGCAAATGTAGACGCTGTTGATATCCTAGGATGTACAGCTTTACACAGAGGGGTATGTATATATTTCTCAGTTGTAGTCAAGCAATTTTTGAATAACCTTGTTTTCCCTTTTTTTCCCCTTAAGAATTTTTTGTAAAAATGTTGTTTCCTGATATAACCAGTTAACTTCAGCTAGTCAGAAAGAAATTACAATTTTTTTTTGCAAAGGCAAAATAATGGAAGATACTCTTAAGTCTTTCCTCTTAACATTTCATGTTAGAGAACACCTACTCTAACATGGTAGAACTGATTGAACTGGTTGTGCTTTCTGATTACATAATACAGGTACATGATAGAAAATTTGCAATTTTTTTTTAAGAACAAAGAGAAGAAAATCATAATCACTGATAATCATATCTCCTGGAGATAACCAATTTTTGGTGTACGTATATCTCTGATCTTCTTTTTTTCTGCATAGAAATTTATTTTAAATTTCAAAAAGAGAAAGCACAAGATATTATTTCAAATCAGTTTTTTTATCTTCATAAATCAAGGACTTTTTAATGACACCTTTTCCTACACCCTTTTCAATGCTCCACTATGATCAGATACTGTAATTTATTTCAATGATTACCTGGTTTTGAGTTGTTGTGCTATTTCTCATTGTTCTTTATTACAGACGATACCAAAATATCTATCCTGTGGACAATTTTTGTACACATCAGCTGAATTGTTTTTTAAAGCATGTCAAATACATAAAATTAACAAAAGCAGAAATTATAAAATTGCCTTTTGGGGATGGTGCCAAATATGCTGATCAATGAAAAGAAGAGGGACTCTGTGTGGTCATTGTCAGAGTCACAGTTCTTATTTCTCAGGCACTTCCTTTGGATTGTGCATCAGGCTGGCAACTTTTACTTATATCTAATTAGTCTTCACAACGACATCTGAGGTCATTATTACTATTCCTATTTATGGGTGAATAAAGTGAGGCACAGGGAGGCCAATTGGCCTGCTAAGATTTAACTCATGTCTTCCTAAGACTGATGTTCACCGCTGTATTGTGATACCTTTCATGGGTATGTATGAGAGTCAAGTGATGGTTCCAAAATGCTGCTGTTCACTGACTTTCTGTAATGAACTGTGCTGGGGTTGTCCTGCATCCCATCCTTGAAGCGGGGCAGAGTCTGCTTGTCTTAAGGCCTAGGTATCTGTCCACTTGCTCTGAGCCCAGCTTCATTTAGCCAACTATTTTTCTTCCTGAGTCTTCTGAGGTTTGTTTTGTGTTTTTAATTGCCATGCATCAGATTATGACAGGACACGAGGAATGTGTGCAAATGCTACTGGAACAAGAAGTGTCAATTCTCTGTAAAGACTCCAGAGGGAGGACGCCCTTGCACTACGCAGCTGCTCGTGGCCATGCCACGTGGCTGAGTGAGCTGCTGCAGATGGCTCTTTCTGAGGAGGACTGTTGTTTCAAAGATAACCAAGGCTACACACCCCTGCACTGGGCTTGTTACAATGGTGAGTTGCTTGCCATTTGACTGATTGCACTAAGATTGCCTACCCCAGGACCTCCCTGAACTCTGTAGAGATGAAGACATAGCAAAATGCTGATGTAAGCCATAATTTCTAATCTTTCTGTACCCCAAATACTTTTTGTTTTTGTTTTTTTTATAGTCCCCCTTCCATGGCCAGTCTAATGCCTTCATTGAGTAAAAATTCACTTTCCCCTTCTCCTAATCAGAACTTCTGATGAGCTTAAATAACTAGCTTTAATCAGGGTTTCTGATCTACATAAGATAACCAGGAATCCCATAAGAAATTAAAATAATATAGCTAAAAACAACAGAAAATTGTTGCATAACCTGTCCCAGTTGATTTCTAGTAAATGCGTTATCGTTTGGCATTTTTAGTTTTTTGATTAATTTTTTTTTATTTTTTCAAAAGCAACTAGCAGTAACAACTTTTGTGTATGTGGGCTAAATCATAAACTCTACTTCCAAAACAAATTGAACTAGTGAGAGAGAAAAGCTGAGCCCCCATCCCAATACCACAAAAAGACAAAGAGGATCAAAATAGTAACTAAGAATAAAATAAAAAGCACTTAACTTCAAGAACTAAAATAAAATAAAGGCAAAGTTTTTATTTTTAATTATGGATATATAATAGTTATATATCTTCATAGGGTACACTTGCTATTTTGATACAGATGTACACTGTGAATTAATCAAATCAGGGTAATGGCCATCACTTCAGGCATTTACCAACAAAAATCATTTCTTTGTGTTAGGAAGATTCCAATTTCACTCTTTTAGGGTTAAAGTATACCCTAACTTATTGTTGATTGTAGTCACTTTGTTGCGATATCACATATTGTTCATTCTAACCATATTTTTGCACACATTATCCATCCCCACTGGCATTTCTTTTTTCTTGCAGTTTTTGGCCAGAGGCTGGGTTTGAACCTGCCACCTCCGGTATATGGGGCTGGCGCCCTACTCCTATGAACCACAGGCACTACCTCATTTCATTTTTATGTTTCATATTCCCCATTTATTTTATTATACTTGTTATTTGAGAGAATTAAAAAAATTTATTTTACTTATTTGAATAAAATGTAAATACATGCTAATTTTACCAATTCAAAATTACTGGTGTCTACGGGAAAACTTTTCATTTCCAAACCCACTTTCTGATATAACTTGATGTGTATCTTTCATAATTTTTCCTTTGGGAATATAAACAAACAAGTGAATGTTCATCTCTTTTTAAAATTATAGTCATACATGAAATTTATGTTAACCAGCTTGATGAAAGTGTTTCAAATTGTATATGAAAACAGCGCAATGTACCCCATGTTTGCATTAATGTATACAGATATCAATTAATAAAAAAAAAAATTATAGTCATAGGACAAATATCATGCTATACTCTTTTAGTGGTGTTTACTTAAAATTCCATTACAGATATCCTTACAAATCAATGTGTATCAATATGGATTGACCTTTTAAAAGTTGTATATTATTTCATAGCTGTATATATACCAAAATTTATTATTTATTCAACTATATCCCTGTTGATGGATTTCAGATTGTTTGCAGGGTATTTTTCTATTATAAACAGTGTAGCAATGTGTGTCTGCATATTGTGGTACCATCAATTCTGTCAGATATGTTTCCAGAAATTAAACTATTAAGTAAGAAGGCATATATATTTTTTAATTTTAATAAATTATACCATTGTGCTTTGCAAAAGGATATCATAAAGTATTGTTCCATCCAACACGTATACAAAAGTTAGTATTTTCCCACACTCTTGCTAACCTAGTATGTCACCTTTTTTATTATTGTCAATTTGAAAGGCAAAAAAAAAAAAAAGCATTTGATTTTAATTTTATTTCCATTTCTCTAATAGCATGTTTATTGGCTATTTGTGTTTCTTCTTCTGGAAACTTCCTTTTCTGTCCATTGTGCCCTTTTTTCCCTATTGTGTTATCTTTTCTCATCTGTTCGGAGGAGCATCTCATCCTACTGATATGAATCCTCCATATTGCAAATGCTTTTGTGCCTTGCTTATGATGTCATTTTCCATGCAGAGAATTTGAGTTTTTCATGTAGTGGAATCTGTCAGATTTTTCTTTCATGAAAATCTCTGTTTCCCATCTTGCTTAAAAAGGTCTCCCTCTCGGAGATGATATGAGTATTTCCCCATATACTTCTTACTTTGCTTCTACAGATAGTTTAATTTTTATATGTTCAATTCTTCTCAAAATTTTAACTGAGAGACTGTGATTATTAGTTTTAGAGAGTGTTTTTGGCGTGTATTCTCTAATGATGTTGATTTAAGCCCTCTCATGTTTTCATTACAGTCCTCTTTTCTTCTTGGTTCTGCTTCAAGAAGAGCCACCTTTTTTACTTTTTCAGTTTGGTTTTGTTTCCTCCCTGCTGCTGGAGAATTGTGGTATCTTTCCTTTTTCCTTTTCTCCCCTACTAATGAATGAGGGTTCCCAGGCCCACATGTGGGTCAAGTTGTGGGATCTGTCTGACCCTGGAGAGCCGGCAAGCAGGGGCAGATGCAGCATGAGTGATGATTGTAATGATGAGTAGCAAACCCGCCCAGACCATGTCCTCTCCCCAGGGCTGGTGGGAGGCGGCTCTGTGTTGAGACCTCTCCAGGTACAGGCAGGCGAGGAGGATCAGTCCTCGGCTAAGCAAGCCCTGCTTTCAAGGTAGCCTCCCTCCAGGTCTGAGGTTCAAGCTCCCCTCTCCCCAGAATCCCATTCACTGGGCATTTTGAAATATTGAAAGTAGTTCAGCAATCTCCAGTCCTACCTACACAGATTCTTTAGGTTGGGGTTCATCTAGTCCCCATCTAATGGATGGTATGTGTAGATGCTACCCTAAGCTAGGTCTTTGGGGGATTCATACTAACAGAGGAGTCGAGGTATCTGGGAGTATATGAGTGAGAATTTTCTAGCATACAGCTAGAAAGCTAAATATAATAACTTGCCTAAGGCTAGGAGCTTTTTATATGTGTTACTTCATAAGCTTTCTAATCCTCCTAAAAGCAGTGTCATCTTTTCTTTTAGGTACAAGAAAGGCTTGATTTTTATTTTATGCTTCAAATTGCCCGTTCTACATCATTCAGAGGTAGATCATAAGGAAACTACGCTAATTTAGCTCTGAGTTCAGCCAAGAAGAAGTTTCAGGACAATCTGTATTCCAAAGCCAAATAGCAATGCCTTCCCACCTTACAATTAGGAAACACACAGAGCCTTTTTACTAGGTTCATAATGAGGAAAAGTTTAGTAAGGGTGGGGAATAATCAGCTTTTTCCCGGGAGACAATACAAGATGCTCAAACTGCTAAATACTATGGTCAGCAAGATATATATTGCTTCATAAGCCACATTGAGGTTCTTTATTAAGTAAACTTCCCACCATTCTGTGACATAGGTAGGGCAAGTATTCCTAGTCCAACTTTTATATGTGGGAAACTGAGTCTCAGAGATCCCAAACAAATTGCCTGAGATCACATAATAGGAAAACTGACAGCGAGGACCTTACTTAACTCAAATTGAGTTGATTTGGAAACTATTTGTCATTTTACTGAAAATAATTCCTCAGAAAAGCAAGCATCCCATCACTCAATATATTTTTTTTTATTTTTTGAGACAGATTCTCACTCTGTTGGTCTGGGTAGAGTGCTGTGGCATCATAGCCCACAGCAACCTCAAATTCCTAGGTTCAAGTGATCCTCTTGCCTCAGCCTCCCAAGTAGCTGGGACTACAGGCACCTATAACAACTCCTGGCTAATTTTTCTATTTTTAGTAGGGACAGAGTCTCACTCTTGCTTAGGCTGGTCTTGAACTCCTGAGCTCAAGCAATCACACCCACTTTGGCCCAAAGCGCTAGGATTATACGCGTGCGTCACCACGCCTGGCCCCGTGTACTCAATATTATGTTGAAAAAATAGTAAATCAACAACTACAGGCCCACACAAGAGAAAAACACAATTCAATTCAAGAAGCTGGGTAGGTCCCCACCTAATAAGAACAATCAGTGTAGGGGTATACAGCACACTACCTGGGTGAAGGACTCAGCTATGACTCAGGCTTTACAAATGCAAACTATGTAACCTAATTGGATGTACCCTCATATGAATCTGAAATTATAAAAATAAACAGATAAATAATAAAAGAGGGCAGAAAGAAAATAATTCTTTACATTAATTTATCTGCTTACTTAAAAAAAAACTTACAGTGTGCCCATCATGTGCCAGGAACTGTTCTTGGTGCCATTTAAAACGCTTCCATGGTATTTTACAGTGAAAGCCTTTTCACATGCATTCTGTCAACCACAGTTTTCTACTAATCATATCTTCTCTCCTTCACTAGATAGAGTACATCTCTGTAAGTGAACCTGTTCTTGTGCATGCAAGGTAACTTTCCAGTTATAATTATAGGCAGATTGAGGCATGATTCTGTTAGGCATCACTATCAAGAGCTGAAAGTAACATAGACTCTCTTCTGGTTCCAAATGAGGTCCCTTAGCTCTCTCTCCCCAGCAGAACATACGGCCTTCACAATTTGTATTTGTTCATTATGTCTGAGAACACCTGCAAACACAGTTAATAACATTTTGGTGTTTGTTAACTTTATTCCATTGAGAATGAATATTCAGCCAGTTCAGGAAGACTCATAAGCCAGGATTTAATACTTAACGGAAAAAAAAAAAAACAGATTGTGTTGAATAATTTCATTCTCGGAAACTTTACATTTTTTTTTATTCCTTTCAGGTAATGAAAACTGTATAGAGGTACTTTTGGAGCAAAAATGTTTTCGCAAATTTATTGGTAATCCCTTTACTCCCCTGCACTGTGCAATGTAAGTAGAAATGCTGGAGTTGATGGCATTGTTTTAATTCTCTTAACTACACATAGAGAAATTACTTTTTAAAGAAGGGAAAAGCTTTTAGATTACAGATAAGAGTGAAATACTCTGTTTTACTGCTAAAGACAAGTAGGTCTGATAGTGAAGTGTGATCCCTAATGTTGGTGATTTTCCAGGAGATGTTTTTGGCGTGCTCACGTGCCATCTTAGGAAAACTTCACAGAGGGTTGGGCTGAGAGGCACAATAACCATCACGTGAAGAACTCTTCCAGCGTGACTCACGTTTGTCTGCCAAATTCTAAAAATAAGGAAGCGTTGAGAACAATATGCCCGGGGATGGGAAGAAAACCATTTTAGACCAGAAAGACTTTTCATGTATTATAATTCTCCAGTTTTTCGTATGTTTTTAAGTCTCTTTTTGGTAAATATAATTTTTGCTCCAGTCTCACAGTGTGAGCCATTGTTCAGAGGATACAGTGACTTTAAATCATGGCCTAGGGATCTGAGTTCAACTGGGCATTTATGGTCAGCCTGTGGTGCCCAAGACCTGGGGATACCATTTCCACATTGTCTCTGGGCTCCACATGAAAGCCAGGTCGTTCGATTGGAAGGATATTGGGGGCAGAGAATAGATCAATAAACGAAACATAAGTAACAAGGAGTCAGTAATTTTAAATCTGAAGTAATCATGTCTTTTCCACTTTGATATCTCCAAAATACCAAACATGGTGCTTTGCGTAAGTGGTGTGTACTAAACTCCTACCTGGTTGTAGAGATTTTGAAGAAAATGCTAGGGGTTACAGAGTGTATGCCATTGAAAGATATACCACAGATATTTGCATCAGATTGTTAAATACATCATGCATGGGAAGAGAGGCATATAATTTTTAAAAAAGCAATATTTTTACATTAAAACCCTTTTTTATTTTAGAATAAATGATCATGAGAATTGTGCGTCATTGTTACTTGGGGCCATAGATTCCAGTATTGTCAGTTGTAGAGATGACAAAGGCAGGTAAGTGAGCCTTAGGTGGCGTGCCTTTTACCTTGACGAATCTCTGCTCTTTGGCTGCAGAGTAGCAAAATACCTGTTTTTTTTTTCTTTTTACTAAAAGGGTAATATAGAGACATGGTTTTAGAAAATTAAATATTATCTAGGGAATATGATTGAAGAAATTTCCCTCTGAACCCAGAATTCCCAGCCTCTTCCACAAAGAAAACTACTATACATTGTTATTTCCGAATTTTTGAATACTCACAAATAATCTCTATAGATATGTAACAAAAAATATATGTGTGCATATATTCTTTTTGAGCAAAGGGGGCGTTCTATAACAATTCTGTGAATTTAGTATGTCTTGGAGATCTTTCCATACCAAAACACAAATTTATCATGCTCTTCTTGAAGCTGGATGTACTATAACTTACTCAGCCTGTCTCTGTTGAGGAACATGTATGTCATGTATGTCATGTATGTCATCTCCAGCTCTTTCAAAGAGTGACGCATTGAACATTTTCATGTGTGTCTATACACATGATCGAGTAGACTACAAGATAAAGTCCTAAAAGTGGAATTACTTGGCTAAACGGATGGGAGTTTTTAATTTTAATTTAGTAATGTCAAGTTATTCTCTGAATGAAATCAACTGTCTGCATTAGATGATGTGAGATTTTGAAATTTTTATTTAATCAGAAAGTATCTATCTCAATGGTGACAGTGAAGTCACCGGAACTTAAGATTAAGGGGCCCATATAGGTGCTATTCAGCCCTAATTCAGGGCCACCACATACACCCCCAAATCTAGAAGGTGCTGTTCACATAGGGGACACTTTGGTGTCTACCTTGACTGCCCTTCCCAGGGGGCCTAATCATTACCTCTATAAATCGAGACATTTTAAACCCTCAAGACGACAACCTGGACATGTTACTTGGGCAATTACTATGGAAGTTTAAAGGAAACTAAAATCATATTTGGTTTAAATCTTCAGGACACCCCTTCACGCGGCAGCATTTGCTGATCACGTGGAGTGCTTGCAGCTTCTTTTGAGACACAATGCTCAAGTGAACGCAGTAGACAATTCAGGGAAAACAGCACTGATGATGGCTGCTGAGAACGGGCAGGCGGGCGCCGTGGGTGTGTACTCGTTGTATGACCTTTACTTACACCTGTCCAAAACCCCAAATTATGTAACATTGTAATCAGTTCTTCTCCTTGTACATACATGTGAATAAGGGCCATTAACAGTGTTATTTAAGCCACCTGACTCTCCCTGCTCTAGCTTTAGTTTCCTGTTACCTAATGGTTGGTGGGCCTTGTCAAAGCAACCTAATCTTTCTGCAGTGAAATTTCCCAACATTTAGAAACCAAATATAACAACGGAATCATTTTAACTGGAAATAACGAACTGTAAAGGCAATTTAAATAAATGGCTGTCAACCTTAGATTTGGATGGAACAAATATGACAATAAGTTGCCCCCTTTCTCTTTGAAAACATCAAATATGATTCTGTGAGCTGTACTGATACAAATGTTATTATTTTTATAGTTACTTCTTCAAAATGCATGTGATTAGCATCTAGTCTAAGTAACCTCCTTTTTGCCTTTTTTCTATAGATATTTTGGTGAACAGTGCCCAGGCTGATCTGACTATAAAGGATAAGGATTTGAACACACCCTTACATCTGGCGAGTAGTAAAGTATGTAAATGAATTTAAAACATTGTTACTTAGTGTTGTAATAATAATAGTAGTAGTAAAAGTGCTGAAATTCTATCTCAGAACTGTGTGGCATGGCTCTTAGCTAAGATGTACATTGTTTCACAATGTTGTCAACTGTAAGTGGAATGAAAGGGGGGAAGGAAAGGACAGAGCCACCAGGTTGGCGGGGATGTGCCTCATCAGCACGAATGATGAGGACATGCTCATCAAGGCGTTTGCCACTTGCATTCCTGCTGCAGTCTGTCTCAATTCTGCTACTGTATCTGGGGTGGTTCAGTGTTTTGGTGCCACATAGGACCCTAGTTGTATGGCTTTTAAAATGTAAGCAACTCTACTTGATTTCATTTTGTTCCATTTGAAGACATTGCAGTAACAAAGCCAAGAAAAAATACTCTACTGTGAAGCCAACGTGTCTATGTGTGTTTCTACCTTTCTCCCTTTTTTTCTGGTGCAGAATTCAAATCAAAGAATGTGTGTGTTTGTTTTTTCAAATAGATTGTGTTCTTAAAATTGTTACTTAAAATTCCTGCTTCCATAAAAGATAAGTTTATACACACACACATCACATCATATACTTTACAAAAATGGGTGCAAACTGTTTTATAACTTGGTTTTATTACCAAATCATATATTAGAATATATTTCTTTTAAACATGAGGTCTTATGGTCTTTTAGAAGAGGGCTTATATTCATCTCCTATTATAAGACAAATAGCTCATTTTCAAATACATGCTACTAGAGGTTCAGTAGATGAAATGCTTGAGATTTCAGACTTTTTTCAGGTTTGGGAATATTTGGGTTATACCTATTGAGCATCCCAAATCTAAAACTCCAAAATGCCCCAATGAGCATTTTCTTTGAGTACCATGTCAATGCTCAAAAAGTTTTGTATTTTAGAGCATTTCAATTTCCAAGTTTCCAATTTGGGATGCCTAACCTTGCAAATAAGGCTTAGTGAGAGAAATATGTTTTAAGAATCCTTTAAGATGAATTCCTCAATGTAATACTATTGAGTCTAAGGATATGATGATTTTTAAAATCAATAGTCCTCTAAGAATATTACAACAGCTTATACTCCACCAGCCTCAGACTTGCAGCCTCCATGGACATTTCCAAAATTGTATTTAAGGGTTTCCTAGTCTCTCACATGTGGCATTATAATATGAAGCCAGTTGGTACCACTGATTATCATATTTAACAGTTAAAATGCTAAAGTGGTGTCAGAAGTCTTAGCCAGTCCTTTCTTTGCCGGCATTTTCTTACTTCATGTTCTTGGAAGTCCATGGAAAATACAAAAGGGCTCACATTTATGCAGTTTATTTTAAGGTGCAGTAGTTTAGTGAAGATGAGGGCAGTGCTTTTCAAACTTTGTGGTGCAAATGAATCACCTGGGATTTTGTGAAATTATAGATTCTGATTTATTTGGACTAGGGTAAGGGCTGAGATTCAAGGTTTGTCATTCCCCGATGATACAGATGCTACTGGTCTGTGGGCCATGTGTTCATTAGCAAGGGCCACAGGAAGCCATGAACCCCTTAAAAGTGCTCTAGGCTTGAAGTCACGAAAGGATCTCTGACTTACCAATTGGTTTTCAAGAGTGATCGACCATCTGTTGTCATAAGATATGGAGAGATATCTTTTCCTGGTTGAGGAAGAAAAGAATAAACTATCCCAAAATAGGGTCTTTTTAAGGCAATAAATGATAATGAGTGACACAGATGATAGGAATGGGAATTCTACGGATAAATGGTTCACTGAAGTAGTAATTGAAGGCCTGAGATTGGAGGTGGAAATTTTTATGTATGTTTAAAAAGTGATGATGAAGGATTTAAAGGATACTCCTTATTCTACTCCCTGTTTACCAGCTGACTTAACTAAGCAAGTATCTGCTTTAGCTCTCTGGACATTAATTCTAAAAGTTATCTTAGAAGTATTAATATTTTAGACCAGACTTATGTTAACCAAATCCTAATAGATCTTATTCAGAATCTCAGCATATCTGGGGCCAATTTGCTTTTTAGAAGAAAAAAATTACTCCAAAAATAGTCTTATACACATAGAATGTTTTTAGGCAGAGGAAATTCATTTTCAATTTAAGGCATAATGAAGTAATTTTCTAGGAACTTTTCTGTGTCTCTGTCCCATGTTCCTTATCATTCTTTTTCTTTATTAGGGTCATGAAAAATGTGCCTTGTTAATACTTGACAAGATACAAGATGAGAGCCTTATTAATGCAAAAAATAATGCACTGCAAACGTAAGTATGACTATTAAAGTTTGACTCAGATCTAGAATCATAGTTTATTCAACAAATATTGAGAGCCTGCTGTGTGCCAGGCTGGCTCCGGGGAAACAGTGGTGAGGGATGCAGACCTGGCTTCCCCTGGGTGAAGTTGACAGTCACTTCCCTATAAATGCTGACCAAGCTAAACAGTTTTAGTGAGAGTCCTTATTTTGATGTCTTCATAGTATTTTGTGAGATCTGTGTTTTCCTTTGCAATATTCCTGGGGTAACATTACAAATTTAGTAGGCTGTTAGAAGAATCTCAAGGGCTTATGGACTGACATATTTAGGGAAATCATTTGTATTATGCATTAGCATTATGTATTCTGACTAGAAAATGATAGTTTTATAAATCAGGTTCCCAGAATACATTTGAAGAGTTTCTAAGCTATTTGTCTTAATTATATTTTAATATGATTCAGTATAATCCTCAGTGTGAAAGATCTAAAAGCTGCTCCATTTTCTGTTTTAGGAAATTACTTATGCATTTGTTTTAAAGGCAAAGGAATATTAGAATTTTTTTCTTTGAGATTCTTAGGCCAGATGTGGTATCTCATGCCCGTAATCCTGCATGCTGGGAGTCCAAGGCAGGTGGATTGCCTAAGCTCAGGAGTTTGAGACCAGTCTGAGCAAGAGCAAGACCCCATCTCTAAAAATATCCAGGTGTTGTGGCAGATGACTGTAGTCCTAGCTACTCAAGAGGCTAAGGCAAGAAAATTGCTTAAGCCCAAGAGTTGATGGTTGCTATGAGTTATGATGCTACAGCACTCTTCAGTGACAAAAAAAAAAAGATTCTTAAGCATTATATTACACAATATACTGAGTTTGGCATTATTCTTAAGGTATTATAAATTTTGTAAAACATTTGTGTGCATTTAGCAATAACAAAGAAGTCTGAAATTATATAAATATGAATGATATTATTGCCAGTTTTATCAATGAGCTGTGTGAGACAGTGATTCAACTGTAGTAGAATCTACTACAGTAGACAGTGATTCTATTGTAGTAGAAATCAAATGATAAAGAACCTTCTACAAAATACACAAGAGCCTGAGTTCTTTCTCTGTCTTCCTATGTATTGTCATTGAGATTGTTTGAGATGCAGAGTATTTGCAGTATCTGCAGAGAAGTCTGGGCCAAACTTATAAGAACAGGAGGATTATTAGCACCTGGAAAACATCTGGTCAACACATACCTTTCATAAGCAGTAAAAATATCCACATGCCTGCCTGGCCAGGAGCAGTGGCTTGCACCTGTAATCCTAGCACTCTGGGACTCCTAGGCGAGTAGGTTGCTTGAGCTTAGGAGTTCAAGACCAGCCTGAGTAAGAGTGAGACCCCCATCTCTACTAAAAATAGAAAAACTTGCTGGGTGTTGTAGTGGATGCCTGTAGTCCCAGCTACTGGAGAGGCTGAGGCAAAAGGATTGCTTGAGCCCAGGAGTTTGATGTTGCTATCAGCTATGTTGATGCCACAGCACCCTACTCAAGGCAACAGAGTGAGACTCTGTCTCAAAAAAAAAAAAAAATCGGATACAAGTGAAACTCTCTAACAGTAGAATCAGAATGTTTTAAAACTATAACTGAGAAAATGACATGAAGGTTGTGTTGATCAGTTTGATGGAAGTATTTCGGATTGTATGTGAAAACCCCACACTGTACCCCAGAAGTGTATTAATGTACATAGTTACCATTCAATTAAAAAAAAAAAAAGAAACTCATATTTCTATCTAGTGGCAGACCAGGGGCTGTAGATTGTAGATTCTGGACCCGTGGAGAATATTTTAATTATTGTCTACATTGATCTAAGCATCATCCTGTTCTATATGTGACACTAATACTTATGCATTTGCAGATACCATTTGTCCTCTTCTCAGAAGAGTTCCTAGGCAAGTATATTCTCTAATTCCCCAATTTTACATGTGTTGAAGCTGATGCTCTGCGTTGTAATTTGCCAAGGTCACACTGCTTTGTTAGTAGCATAACCAGCACTAGAGCCTCGGTAGCCTGACTTCTATCCAGTGTAGAGCTTTTTCATTGGGTGGCCATCCATTCAATTCCCTTTCACAGTTTACTCTATATTTGCATGCAGCCAAAAGAGATCTTTATGATATTTTTGGCTTTGGAAATCAAACCTTCAAGCTTAAAAAGAAATCATAGTTCAGATGTTTGCTTAGGAATAGCGGTATGTCTTTGCTATAGGTATACAATTGTACATATATTGGGAAAATATGCTTGGTGTAGTATGAATCTCAGGTCTACAGTCTTTAAACTTGATCTTCTGTTTACAGATGTCCTTGGGCAAACATGATGTGAAGTACAATATTCTGTTTGGTATTCAAGGTCCTAAATCAGTGCCCCTCTGAAGGAAAAATAAGAAGGATGCCCCTTAAGAAAGATATTATTTTTTATTTAAAAATCAATCTAACCTGGCTCGCACCTGTGGCTCAAGTGGCTAAGGCATCAGCCCCATACACCTAAGGTGGCGGGTTCGAATCCAGCCCAGGCCTGCCAAACAACAATGATGGCTGCAACCAAAAAATAGCTGGGCATTGTGGTGGGTACCTGTGGTCCCAGCTACTTGTGAGGCTGAGGCAAGAGACTCTCTTGAGCCCAGGAGTTGGAGGTTGCTATGAGCTGTGACGCCATAGCTATCCAGGGGGACAGCTTGAGGCTCTGTCTCCAAAAAAAAAAAAAAAAAAAAAAAATCAAAAATCAATCTAATCTAATTTATAAAATATGGAAAATAATAATGAGGATGTTCCTAAAGAAGGATTCTTTTTATTTGAAAACCAATACAACTGGTGGTGCCCATAGCTCAGCGGGTAAGGTGCCAGCCAAATACACTGAGGCTGGTGGGTTCGAACCTGGCCTGAGCCAGCTAACCAACAGTGACAACTGCAACAACAACAACAACAACAAACAGCTGGGTGTTGTGACAGGTGCTTGTGGTCCCAGCTACTTGGGAGGCTGAGGCAAGAAAATTGCTTTAGCCCAAGAGTTTGAGGTTGCTGTGAGTTGTGATGCCATGGCACTCTACCCAGGACAACAGCTTGAGACTCTGTTTCAAAAAAGAAAAAAAAAGGAAAGAAACCCAATTCAACCTAATTTGCAGAATATGGAAAAGCATAATGAAGAAAATTAAAATCATTAATAGTTTTATCACCCAGTGATAATCATGATTATGTTGATATATTTCCTTATAATCATTAGTGTTTGTTTAAAGTGGTATTTATAGGCTTGTCATGATACATTTTATAAAATTTCATATTTGTACATGATAAGGATATTTCTATCATTTTTTACTCTGAGTATAAATACCACTTCTTAACGAAGGCATTCCATAGTTTATTTAATCAAATCCCCATTGTTGGCTATATTGTTATTCTTTCCAGTTTCTTACCATTTATAACAACATCTTGGGTAGGGCAAACAATGTAGGTGACATGTTGGTTGTTTCTTTTCAGTTTTAAAAATTGCTTCATAAGAAGGAAAATCACATTATTTGCCTTCTGTAGAGGCCAAATATTCTAAACATTCTTTTCTTGTCAGTTACATATGCTTGTTTTCATTTAGTTGTTGGAGATTGAAGCTGAGGGATTGAAGGGACAATTGGTCCCAATGGCACTCTTTGTACTTCCTTTCTCCCTAGATTAAATTAGTCTAAGAAATCACTTAGAGCATATGTAATAATCTTGAAGTCATTTTCCGAACCCTGAAGTTATTAAGTGCTTTAGAAAACAACCAACTGATATGTTTAGTTGGTAAAGGATGTGTTTCTCCCCCATATTATTCTCTAGAAAAACAAGTATCTAATGGATATTGGATTTTAAGTACAGAAGACCTAGTAGCAAATTTTTATAAAGTATGCATACCTAAGTACATAAGCATCACATTGTTTTGTAGAAAGAGGAATTTTTGCTCAGCTTTGAGATAATGTGTATGCATAGTGCCTGGGATGTGCTATGTGCTCAGTCAGGTTTCACTGCTGTTAGCAAGGTACACTGGCTCATGCCTGTAATTCCAGTAACTCTGGAGGCTGAGGCAGAAGAATTGTTTACACCAGGAGTATAATTTAGCCTGGGTAACATACTGAGACCCTCATCTCTTAAAAAAAAAAAAAAATTAGCTGGGTATTATGGTGCTTGCCTGTAATCTTACCTACTTAGGAAGCTAAGGCAGGAGGATCCCTTGAGCCCAGGAGTTCAAGCACTGTCTCTCTCTCTTTTTTTTTTTTAAGAGTCAGAGTCTCACTTTATCACCCTCAGTAGAGTGCTGTGATGTCACAGCTCACAGCAATCTCCAACTCCTGGGCTTAGGCAATTCTCTTGCCTCAGTCTCCCAAGTAGCTGGGACTTCAGGTGCCCACCACAACACCTGGCTATTTTATTTTTATTTAATTAATTAATTAATTAATTAATTTTAAAAAATTAAATGTTAGCTGTGTACATTAATGCAATCATGGGGTACAGTGTGGTATTTTCATATACAATTTGAAATATTTTCATCAAACTGGTTAACATAGCCTTTATGTCATTTTCTTAGTTATTGTG
This sequence comes from Galagoides demidoff, assembly GCA_963574575.1. NCBI lineage: Eukaryota > Metazoa > Chordata > Mammalia > Primates > Galagidae > Galagoides > Galagoides demidoff. The sequence continues at coordinate 16,522 of CAUYQV010046638.1, forward strand.
TTAAGACATTTATATTCCACTTTTAGAAAGATTCACTTGTACCCTTTTTTTGGTTGCAGCCATCATTGTTGTTTGGCAGGCCCAGGTTGGGGATTCGAACCCGCCACCTTAGGTGTACGTGGCTGGCGCCTTAGCCGATTGAGCCACAGGCGCCGAGCCAGATTCACTTGTACCCTTGAAAGATAATCCATAGAGGTGATCCCTCCAATCACCCTCCCTACACCCATCCACCTCCTTCCCCTCCCCCTCCCCATTTTCTTAGGCTCTAATTAGGTTATAGCTTTAATATGAAAGCTATAAATTAGTTTCATAATAGGGCTGTGTACATTGGATACTTCTTCCATTCTTGTGATACTTTGCTAAGAAGAACATTTTCCAGCTCCATCCATGTAAACATGAAGGAGGTAAAGGCTCCATCTTTCTTTATGGCTGCATAGTATTCCATGGTGTACATATACCACAGTTTATTGATCCATTCATGGATCGATGGACACTAGGGCTTTTTCCATGACCTGGCAATTATGAATTGGGCTGCAATAAACATTCTGATACAAATACTTTTGTTGTAATGTGGTTTTTGGTCTTCTGGATATATATACCTAATAAAGGAATTGCAGGATCAAATGGCAGGTCTATTTTTAGTTCTCTAAATGTTCTCTAGACCTCTTTACAAAAGGAACATATTAGTTTGCATTCCCACCAGCAGTGTAGAAGTGTTCCCTTTTCTCCACCTCCATGCCACCATCTCTGGTTTTGGGATTTTGTGATATGGGCTAATCTTACTGGAGTTAGGTGATATCTCAAAGTAGTTTTGATTTGCATTTCTCTGATGATTAAGGATGGTGAGCATTTTTT
>CAUYQV010046639.1:0-22025 GCA_963574575.1 Galagoides demidoff
CTGTGGTCCCAGTTACTTGGGAGGCGGAGGCAGGAGACTCGCTTGAGCCCAGGAGTTGGAGGTTGCTATGAGCTGTGATGCCATGGCACTCTACCCAGGGGGATAGCTTGAGGCTCCGTCTCAAAAAAAAAAAAAAAAAAAGAAGGGGGTGATTTTTATGTTTAAGAATCACGTCCCCTGAGACGTGTTAATAAAAGAAAAAACGATGATAAATAGCATACTCGAGTGTGCCCTGGCACAAGAACACCAGTTGCATCCTGTGTGTCCCCTTCTCCCTCGTCTGGCACATGCTAGCCTAGTAGCTGTAAATGGGGCACCGACTCTGCAAGGCTCTGCTCCTGGGCCCAAGGGTTTCCTGCTGAGCCTTCTGCCACCACCCCCACCTAAGCCTCCTCTCTCATCACCCTGTGAAAGGTAAGGGTTCCACACAGAGATGCCCTGGTAAAAACCCCCCTCTCTTGTCCCTGCCCACCAGCCTCACTGCACCCCTCCCCACCACTCCACAATCCTACTCTCTGCTGTGGGCACCTGTTCAGCAAGTATATGCTAAGAGCCAGGCAAGCCATCAGCCCATGCCTTCAGGATGCTGCCAGCTCTGCCTGGCACCATGTGGCCCAAGGAGGCAGACCTTCGATGTATACAGGTTATAGTCAGAGGCAACTACTGGCTGAGGTCACCTGAGACAGGGCCTTTCAGGACTAGAAGGATCTGACTGGGCTTGAAAAGGGCACCTTCCAGGTGGCTGGAATGTCCCACAAAGGCCCAACAGCAGGACAGCCCACAGCATGTTCCCATCCTTGCCATCCCTGCTCTGCACTCTGAGTTATGGGTGTGGCCCTTCCCTGTGGATATAGGAAGAATAGCCGGACAGTGGCCACCCTTCACTGGGCCTCCCTAGGAGCCAGGAGCATCTGGGTGAATATTCCAGAGCAGGAGAGCTGCTCAAAGTCCTGCCCACAAAGGAGATAAGGGAAGATGCCACAAGGGCATTTGTCTCATCTGTCTCCTCCTCAGCAGCTTCCTCAGTACCTGGCACCTAAGAGTCACAAAAAACGTGGTCACTGAATGAATGGATGATCTCCCTAAAAAGAAATGGTATTTTATAAGGGCACTGGCTGACCCTGAGGGGACTTAACTGGCCTTGTTTCCTGATGCTGAAAATGTCCCAGTCCAAGGGCAATTAAAAATAGCCACTCTCAAGTGAAAAGGGTGGTATTATAGGGGAAGTGCTTTTAGTTCCCAAGCTATATATTTTTTATGGTTGTAATGTGGGCAACTGGCCTGTTCTGCTTTTGTAATCAAATGTGAGTAAATCTATCTTTAATGCACACACATGTGCATTCACCATGCAACACAGGACCCTGAATAGCTGCATGGGTGACTTGCCTCTGATGCACATCCTACAAGAAGACAGAATTACGGGCTTGGGTAGAAGCCTGGAGGGTGTCCTGATCCCCCACCCCCCACCCTATCCCAAGATTTTCCTGGGTGGGATTCCTCTTTGCTGAAGGCACCTTTTTGTTCGTATGGTTCAAGACAAGTGATGATTGCTGAGAATTAATTGTTATTTGATAAACAAGAGTGGTTTGGCCCCCCCAGGGAATGTGGTAGCTCCTGAATCCAGCAAACAATAGATCAGAGCAGAACAGGAGGTGTCCTGAGGGAAGGAGAAGTGGGAGGAGAGAGAGCATTAGTCTCCTGGTGCTGGGCACCAGGAGAACCCTATTTGAGATCTGGAGGCAGAGCCTGAGATAAGGGCTATGTGTGTGTAGGGGGTGGCTTAATTCAGGAGGTGATTCCGGGATAAGCTGGGGCATGGGAAGCTAAAGCAGAGGGGGGAAAGCCGGTAAATGTGAAGGTTTATGACTAGAGCTGGTCACTGCTGAGGGTGAAGGGGCCTGATCCCGTAGGCAGAGGCACCTCAGAACTTTCCACTGGAGGGCTAGAACTGGGGAGCATCCATCCACCTGCTGCCCTCTCTTGTTGGTTAAGGGTCACCAGTCAGATGATTCACTCCCCAGTTCTTCCAGGCTGTGCAAGGGAAGCTGAGCAGTGGGCACTTGGACAGGAAATAAGAGATCCTCAGTGCTGATACCAGATGAGGTGATCCTGGGGTGTCCCCACAGCAGTGACAGGAGCAGGAAGGCAGGCTGGCTGGGAGGATGTGGTGTATGATGTGCAAGTGTCCCATAAGGGGCCCAGACCCTCAGCAACTCTGCTGGCTCAGAGGTTCAGGCCCTGTGGTACAATAGGAAGAGCTGACTCTCAGGAATCAGAGGGCTCCACCTTGTGCCTTGGCCTTGACACCAGTTGAGAGGGTCTTGGACAAATTACTCAGCCTCCCAAGACTCATTGTCCTTGTGGTGCTGTAACATAGCTGAAACCCCTTGATAGGATCATTGTCAGGAAAAAGGGGATTAATAGAAACCAAATGGTTGGCAAAGCTCCACAGAACAAGTCAAATGGGAGTTACCGTCCTCACGCCTCCTGGCTGAGCAACTGCAGCGTTTCTCTTCCATTGTGACCTCCCTGGGCTGGGCCGGCTACCCTCTCCCCAACCCTCTCTTTCACTATATCTGGGACCTTCTTTTGATTCCGTCTCAGTTTTCCTCTAACAGTGTTCAGGCCTGTGTTCTGACTTCTATCTTTTTTTTTCTTTTTTTTTTGAGACAAAGTCTCACTCTGTTGCCCTGGGTAGAGTGCCATGTTATCATAGCTCACAGCAACTTCAGTCTCTTGGGCGAAAGTGACTCTCTTGCCTCACCTGGGACTACAGGTGCCTGCCACAACACCTGGCTAGTTTTTCTTTTCTTTTCTTTTCTTTTTTTTTTGAGACAGAGTCTTATTATGTCACCCTCCATAGAGTGCTATAACCTTAAAGCTCACAGCAACCTCAAACTCTTGAGCTCAAGTGATTCTCTTACTCAGCCTCCCAAGTAGCTGGAACTACAGGAGCCCGCCACAACGCCTGGCTACTTTTTGTCATAGTTGTAATCATTGTTTTAGCTGGTCCAGGCCGGGTTCGAAACCCGCCAGCCTCAGTGTATGTGGCTGGTGCTGTAACCACTGTGCTACAGGTGCCAAGCCTCCTATTTCTTTTCTCTCTCTCTCTCTCTCTCTCTTTTTTTTAGTAGAAATAGGGTCTCATTCTTGCTCAGGCTGGTCTCAGCTCATGAGCTGAAGTGGTCCACTTGTCTAGGTCTCCCGGAGTGTTGGAATTACAGGTGTGAGCCACCGCACCTGGCCTTCCTGTTCTGACGTCTTTGCCTCTGTCCATCTCTGTCTCTCGGTACTTCTGCCCCCATGTTGGAGTGTCCCAGCCTCTGCTCCTGGGTCCCTGGTTGGGCCCCTGTGGGTATGTGAGTGTGTGTGTTAGTACACACACGTGTGTGCATGTTTATGTGTAAGGGTGAGCATGTGGGCACCAGCCTCACCTCCACCCCACCCTCCCAGGCCCCTCGGGTAAGCAGAGGGAACCAGAGCTGAGGAAGCACAGTGTAGACATCCCCGTGCTGGCCTTCCTCAGTGGGGAATGTTTCCAGGTTTGTCCCCCTCTTGGTTGGGAGTGTCTCCTTAAAAGCGAGGACCAGGTCCTCTGGTCCCTACAGCCAGTCTCTGAAACAGAGTGGCTATCCCACAATCAGACATTGCTGAAATCATGTCTGTTAACCACTAGCTGCAAAGCGAGTGATGCGCCCATGACAGTGGTAGGGGCAGCACCATGTTCAGACCCCCTGCCCTTCATGCACCGTGTGCTGGGCTCTCCCCTTTCACCTAGGAGGGAAGTGCTACTGAGGCCCCTACTTTACAGGTGAGGAGGTGGGAGCTCAGAGACGTGAAGCAACATGCTCTGGACCCCACAGCTAGGAAGGGGCAGAGGCTGGATCAGGAGTCCTCAGGAAGGTTCCAGTGACCACTTCTCTGTAACCAAGGGTGCCCTTGATCTCAAAGTCCCAGGTGCCTACTCTACACCAGGAGAGCCTGGAGAGTCATAGCTCCCTGATACCAGCTGGGAGACGGCACACATCGTTCTGCTGATGCCCGGATAGAGAAATTGAGGCCCAAAGAGGTTAAACTTGGAAAGGGGAAAACACGTGCCCATGGAGTGTGAAGCGTGTGAATGCTGAGTAATCCTGAGGCCTCTGTGGGAATGTCATGTTTCTAAAAGCACCGCAGCCAGGGCCCCCCAGGGAAGAGGAGCCATAGAAATGTACGCTAACAAGCCCCTCCAGTCTGCTGGGGATAAGAGAGAGCAAAAAAGAATTTTAGAACAAGAGTTGGCTGGAAGAGGCCCAGGAGGAGAGATGAAGGCTCCACCCCCACAGTCTCTCTATGTGTCACCTTCCCTTTGACGCTGTCTTCAAGTAATGTTTGTCATTGTTTTACTTGGAGTTCTGTAGTGAGTTAAATGGTGGCCCTACCAAAAGATACGTCCATATCTAAGTCCCTAGAAACTGTGACTGTGACCTCACTGGAAAATGGGTCTTTGCAGTTATAACTAAAAAAAAAAAATTTTTTTTTTTTGCAGTTTTTGGCTGGGGCTGGGCTTGAACCCACCACCTCCGCCATATGGGGCCAGCGCCCCACCCCCTTGAGCCACAGGTGCCACCCTAAAAATCTTGAAATGAGACCATTCTAAATTATCCAGGTGGACTCTAAATCCAATGACAAGTGTCCTTATAAAAGACACCAGAGGAGAAGACAGGCACTGAGGAGGACAGGATGTGAGGCAGAGGCAGAGAATGGAGGGATGTGGCCAAAAGCCAAGGAAACCAGGGAACACCAGGAGCCACCCGATGATGGAAGCAGCAAGGATTCTCCTGGGAAGCCTCCAGAGGGAGTGGCACTCTGCTGACACCCTGACTTCTGATTTCTGGCCTCCAGAACTATAAGAGGATGAATTCCTGTTGTTTTAAGCCCACCAGTTTGCAGTAATTTATCATGACAGCCACAGGGAACTGAGACAGAATCCAGTTGTGCATTTTTCACACCTGCATTTTAAGACATGCTGGAGTTTATTATAATTTTGCAAGATCTTCACTCAACTGATCAGACTTCAACCCTCCCAGGGGCTTCATTCCCTCCCTGGAGTGTCAGCCCCTGATAGACTCTCAATAAAACTTTGTTGAATTCAAAATTATATATAAACATATCTGTTGGATCCTCTTCTCTGACCAAGAAGCACCTGCAGTTAGGGTGCTGACGTGGGTGCCCAGGGTATCCTGTGGCAAGCCAGGAGGAGCAACAACCACAGAATCTACATGGTCGTAATTTACTTTGAGTAAAATGGAGGGAAGTTGAGTAGTTTAGCCGGTAAGAATTTTTATTATGACATTTGTTGTGAAACCACTGGGGATTTATTCTGGAGTAGAATACGCATGTTCACATCTGTTTTAATGTACAAGATTGCAAGAAAACAGACATGGCGGTGATTTCTGCTGGTCACAACCCAATCACCTGGAGGGCTCCTTCTACTTCTGCAGGAACCTTGGAGACGTTCAAGCTCCAAGTTATTACCCGGACATTCAGGGCTCCTGCAATCTCCCCATAACCCAGTGTTCCCACAGCCTGGGGCTGAACTGCTGACTGCTTGTCGGTCTCCCCCTGGAGGTGTCCCTCCGAGGTGGAAAATGATCACATATGATCGTATGTTTATGAGTCTTGTTTCTCCCCTGTAGAATGTGAGTTCTTTTGGAGGAAGGATCCTGTTTGTTTTGTCATTTTAACTTCTGATTCCCCCATGCTTAGCACCCAGTTGGCACACAGTGTGTTTGTTTCCTAGAGCTGCCACACCAATTACCACATGCTTAGTGTCTAACCAGTCAGAAGTCCAAAATGGACTCACTGGGCTAAAATTGAGGTGTTGGTAGGGCTGTTTCTTTTCTGGAGGCTCTAAGGAGAATCCTTTTCCTGCTTCTGGAGACTCCCACATTCCTCTACTCCTGGCCTTTTCCTCCATCTTCACAGCCAATGACATTGCGTCTCTCCAGCCAGAGCTGGAAAGGTTTCCAAACTAAGGACCTATGTGATTAGATTCAAGATCCTTTTAATCACATTTGCAACATCTCTTGTAAGCCAACATGGTCACAGTTTCTGGGGATGAGGATGATAACACATGGGGGCGGGCATTGTTCTGCTTGTTACTGTAGGCACCTGATATCATATCCAGGTTGTACTGATTAGCATAAGGTTCCATCTTAATTTTCCCCATTAAAACCTTACCCAAATGTTTCTAATCTCTGTCCTAAAATAAATGGGCCTCAACATGTTGAACCTGGGGATAGTAACAAGTCTTAAAAGTCTATGAAAGATTGGTTTTTTGAGAAGAAAGAGACCCTGGGAGAAAGAGATCTTTAATTCAAGAGAAAGCTATAGAAGGAGCTTCCCATCTATGGCCTCTCCCCACTCCCATCCAGGTTACCCTAATCAGAGTTAATAGGACAGATCCATTGTTCCACATTCTAGGAAGGCTGGCCAGGAACAGGAGGCCACTCAGAACCAGTGGCGAATGGATGCCAGGGCTGTCATTGGAATCGTCTCCCAAACACATAGTTCAGAATGTTTTACTTCCTTAAAAATGTTTCTAGTTTTCCCAGGACCTTCACTTTAGATTAAAAATCATAAACATCCAGGCTCTGCCTTAATCTTCACAACAGTCATATGAGGTACATAAAATTATCATATCCATTTTATAGATGAAAAAGCTGAGACCGGGGCCGGACACAGTGGCTCACACCTGTAATCCTAGCACTCTGGAAGGCCAAGGCAGGTGGATTGCCTGAGCTCACAGGTTCAAGACCAGCCTGAGCCAGAGTGAGACCTTGTCTCTAAAAATGCCAGGCATTGGGGCAGCACCTGTGGCTCAGCTGGTAGGGCACTGGCCCCATATACTGAGAGTGGTGGGTTCAAACCCAGCCCTGGCCAAACTGCAACAAAAAATAGCTGGGCGTTGTGGCTGGCACCTGTAGTCCTAGCTACTTGGGAGGCTAAGGCAAGAGAGTCGCCCAGGAGCTGGAGGTTGCTGTGAGCTGTGTAATGCCACTCCACGGAGGGCAATAAAGTGAGACTCTGTCTCTAAAGTAAATAAATAAATATAGCTGGGCATTGTGGTGGGTTCCTGTGTTCCCAGCTACTTGGGAGTCTGAGGCAAGAGAATCACCTGAGCCCAAGAGTTTGAGGTTGTGGTGAGGTATAACACCATGGGACTCTACCAAGGGCAGCAAAAAAGAAAGAAAAGACAAGACTGAGACTGGGTTCATAATTCGCCCAAGGTTCCATAGCTGGTAAAGGGTACTGCCCAAGTTTACGGCCACACATCTGACTCCAAGGCCTAGCACTCAGACACCGAGACCTGTTGCACATTCTAGATCATAGCTAGAGGAATCAGACTCATACCTTCTCCTCTGCGTGGATATGACCAGGTTACCACTGGACCAGAAGGGATGGACCACAGGCAAAGCAAAGCAGGAGTAATTATTGGTAGCAGGGTGGGGGTGGGGAGCTGGGCCTTTATTAATGGCCTTATCCAAATTCAAAGGCATTCTTTCTACCTCAGGAGGCAAGAAAGTGGCCCAGCTGGAGGGATGGAGACCTGGACAGCAGACCCGGATAGTATACAATACCTGACCCTGGCCAAGGGGCTGCCTGCAGCCTGCCCAGGAAGGGCTCAGGCTGGCTTGATTAACATGTTGCCATCCCATTCTCATATTTTAAAATAAGAACTCCTGAGTACAAGCCCTGGCAATTATATTTATCAAGTTAGAGCACAGTGAAGCCCAGGTTTGTGGAAACCAAGGTTGCTCCACCTACCTCTGTCTTGTAGGGCACCTTCTCCTGTCCCTTTCCCAGTGTCCAGATCTCCCCAGTTCTTGCCTTCATCCCTCTCTATCCTTAAAACACTGTGTAGGGACCAGATCCCAGAGAGTGACCCACCCGAGGATGACCTTGATACGAATGTTACTTCTGAGGTCTCGTGATAATCATTAATTCTGTTTCTGCCTGCTTCTTCTCTGAACCACTTAGGAAGTGGATCTGGGAGTCAGGCAGATGGGTGAACAGATCAGCTTCAGATGGATCCGAGTTGGAGGCTGGGGCTTAGGTATGTGGCCACGGTCTGGGATAATGCTTCACTCTGGACATGAACCCATCACCCAGTTCCTGGAGTTGGTGGAGCCTGCCCTGGGGAACATGGAATGATAGGAAGGGACTAGATCATCAAAGGATCAAAGGCCTTGAATGCCAAGCTAAAACATCTACATTTGGGCTCTATATTTTATAAGAGTTGAAGATTCTTTTGAGCAGATGACATGCCCCAACCAATTACATTCTTTCAGAGGATTGATTTGGGATAAAAGATTGTTTGGAAAAGGAAGAGACAGTCAAGAAAAAACTTGTGAGAAAACCCAAAATAATAACTACCAGAAGTCAGTGGTCCATATTTAAGTAATGTTCCCCAGAATTCATTCTACATGGTTCTTAGGCCTCTCTCCTGAGATCTCATGATGACTTACACTCAAATTAGATACTTTCAGGTTTTCAGTTGAGTATATCCATGTGTTTTGCAGATAGCAATTTTTATAACTATTAAATAATTCACACTGACATTGTTTCCCCTCATGTGTTCTTGACAAAGATACTGTTTACTGCACCGGTGGTGGTGAAAATAAATTAGCTGTCTGCTTTGCCATCTCTTTTCCAATCTTGCTGCATCACGTGGGGGTGCCAGCCACAGCGGACCACCTTTCTGAAAGTGCTATATTCAGTGGACTATGTGCTAAGATTTTTCAAAACCAGACCTTTAAAAAAATTACAGCTTTTATTTTCATTTAAAAAAATGTCTTTTTCATTCCATTAAAACTCAGTGAAATGGGTTCAGAGTGGGTTGTAGTAATTCTGTCTCTCACCCATTCTCGTCTCTGAGACACTGCTGGCGCCATATGTGACCAGCCCTGGCCAAAAGGGAAGCAAGGGACTGCTGCTCTTGGGGTTCAGTGAGTATCCAGAACCCCTGTGCTGGGCTCTCTGTTAAGATCGCGCTAACTCTCCTTTCATTAGCACCCCCTCGGGAGCTCACACTACCTGCCAGTTTTAAATCTGTTTGGACAGGAAAGCGTACAACCCTGCTCCACTATTTTTAGGAGCTGCTGGCGTTGAGTCAGCCTTTCTGCTAGCTTGGTGCACCCCCTGTTCACTCTTTCTCATGCTGTCTTTTTCAGCAGAAACCAAGGGCTCACATCTTCAGACAGTGAGCAAATCTCTCTCCTTGCCAGCTCAGCTTTGGTCCGTACCCTCCCCTTTGTCCCTTCACAGGACAAGGGCAGGTTTTTAGGGGTCCACGTTTTCTTGCTTTTCTTGATAGAAGCCTCCCCACAACTCACACACATTAACGTGGATGGAGCTGGAGCTCTTCCTCTTGTTCACAACTTTGCATTAATGTAGCTTTAAGCAAGAATCGTTTTTTCTTTAAAAATCACATCTATGTTCAAGTATGCCTTTCAACTAAAAATAATCACATTTAAATAACTTTAGAGAGAATGATATAAAGGAGACTTAAATGTTAGCTGTAAATCGATTCTCACTCTGCATTATTTTTTTATCCTGATTACAAGAGAGTGACAGGCATAGAAAAGGTGCTTAACAAAGGCTTGAAGCAGGAAGGAAGAAAAAAATAAACACAAATGTACTAATAGTTAGGTGATTTATCCCTTTCAAGGGTAAAACTTGTAATTTCACACACAGAGCTTTTCTTTCCTAAATTGCAAATGGTGGTTTTCTGGCACCTGCCCTGGGGTAGCACCAGAAACGTTTTAGGTCACTGTGTTATACACATATTATAGTATTAGGGATGATTTCTGTCTTAAATCACCCCCAAATCAATTTAAAATGGCTTAAACAGTAGAGAAAATGTATTACCTCTATAACAAACAGTTTTTGGATAGGACGGGTCTAAAGCTAATTATTCCAGTGGCTCGATAAGCCCTTTAAGGTCCATGTACTTTTCATTTTCTTCTCTGCATCCTTCAGGGTATCGGCCTTGCCATTACCAGCTCACTCACCTCGTGGTTGCCAGATAGCTGCCACACCTCCAGCATTACAGGCAAATATACACTGTTCAACGGATGGAGAGTCATGGTTTCCTCCAGTGCCTCTTTAGCAGTACAGAATTTTTTCCTACAAGCTCAGAAGATGTCCAGTATGTCTTTTTGGCTAGAATGGGGTCACATGCCCACTTCCCAACTAACCACTGGCAGCAACAGTCTTTAGTACCACTGTGCCTGGCTTCATTCATTCGTGATTTCCCACTGAGCCACATAGTTAGTGCCAGCACACACACCTGGACAACAGCAGGACCCTTCCAGCAAGGAGGGAGGGAGGAATAGTATGTGATAGGCCATCAACAGTGTTGGCTCTGGTGCCACTCAAAGGCCAGGCCTGAAGCCTCACAAAGCCAACTAACTTTCTTGTCCTTTTCCTGATAGATTTTATAGACCAGGGAAATACTTAGGCAAATTTCATCAAGAGAATCACATCAAGCTTTGGTTTCTCATTTCCTTATTCTGTTAGGCCCCTTTTATCGACACTCTGTTATATTCTGTGACTATTTTCATATTTGGTTGGGAAGTACGTGGTTGAGGGATCTGTAATCTATTTCACAGTTCAGCAACAGAGGTTGCTCATTCTTTCATTTATCGAATACGTACCACGCTTTTATCAGGCACTGTAGACACAATGAATGAAGGTGAGCTCCTTCCTCATCTGTCCAGAGGAGAGATATTGGGGATTCCCCTGCCCTGTCCAGGAGAAAATCTAAACGTACCTGGGCAGTGGAGGGGAGTCCAGAACATTCCAGAGGAGTGATTTGAGTGAGCCACATATGAAAGTTGAGTAAGGGTTTGCCAGGCAGAGAGCGCGGGGAGGAGGAGCGTGACCGCGGCACCTGCCCGGCGGCCGGGAGCACGGAGAGGGGCGAGGGTCGGGAGTGCGGAGCAGCAGAAGACGAGAGGCCGGTTGTGCTCGGTGCGGCAGCGCAGAGTCGTGGCAGGAGGACGGGCTCTGAGGTCAGGACCCGGGTTGAATCCAGGTCCCACTATTGCAATAGCTCAGTGGCGTGTTCGTGCCCTACGGCTGCCCTAACAAACTACTGCAAACTGGGTGGCTTAAAACAAGTTTTTCTCTCACGCTTATGAAGGGCAGAAGTCCAAGTTTGCGGTGTTGGCAGAGCTGGCTCCCTCTGCAGGCCCTGAGGGGAAATCCATCCCCGCCTCCCTCCGGCCGCAGCTGCCGTGCCATCAGTGTTTCTCGGCCTGGGCTCCGTAACTCCCGCCTCCCCCCCACCCTGCCACTGGGTTCTCTAGGCCTTCTTTTCTCCAAGTACCTCTGTCTTCTTCCTGCCCCCTCCCCTCCCCTCTCCTCAGGACTTGTCATTTGCTCACTTTGATGGAGGATGACTCATCTCAAGATCCTAACTTTCCTTACACTGCAAATCCCTGTTGCAGATAAGCTCACGAATTCTGAGGCTCTGGGTGGCCTGTTAATACAACCACTGTCGGAGTCTCAGGAGTCTCAGGCGATTACTTAACCTCTCAAAGCACATTTGCTTATCCATACTACAGGGATAAAATATGTATCCTAACAGGTTATTTCAGGATTCAGATAAAATGGCTTTTTAATTGTTTAGGAAGTACTTGGTCTATGTAAAGTGCTCAGTAAGTGGTAGGGACTTGGACTTGATCCTATAAGCAACAGAGGGCTTCAAAATCTAGGCAATTGAAGGGGGAGGGAAGAAGTTATTTTCCAAAGCTATCCTCTTTCTGACAGCTGTGTCCTGATGTAACAGTCATAGTCTCTCAGCACAGGAGTGCTGCCAGGCCACAGCTGCTCCCTGGGAACGGTGATGGAGGCAACGAAAGTGTCAGGGGGATGAACACACGGCTATGCCAGGGCTGGGGGCTGCCCAGCGCCACTGAGCCTGTGCATCCTCTTCCCTCTGAAAACCTGGAGTGGAGTAGAGCCCCCACCTGCTGTCCTGGAAGGCCTGTGCTAAGACCACTCCAGCAGTAGAGGCACAGGTGAAGGCTAGAGAAAGGAAGGGAAAGGAATGGAGTAGAGAAACCCATAGACTTGCCAGAGCTCGGAGGGTCAGAGGGACCCCTCCGAGGTTTGTTGATAAGACAGCAGAGGCCCAGAGGGTTGGGTGGCTACCCAGGGTCCCTGAGCTTTGAGGGAAAAGCCGAATCTTGGACCCAAGACCTTCTTTCACTACAAAACACATGTTCTTTCCTATCACTTGGCCAACTTATAAGCAGGAAAGAGATTTAGTGGAGGGATGTCAGGAGACTATAAATTATTAAATATGTGTTCTTTGAGAGCAGTGAATGTGTCCTATACCACTGGTTCTCAAACAATATAGTGCATCAGAACCATGGGCTGATTCAAATACAGATTGCTGGTCCCCAGAGGATCTGATCCAGCAGGCCTGGGATGAGGCTCAAGAATGAGCATGTCTGACAAGCTCCCAGGTGATGCAGAAGCAGCTGGTCCTGGGATCCCACTTTGAGAATCACTGTCCTGCACATTCCCCCATTCCTGAAGCACCTGCTGTGCTTTGCAAAGTCTAGGTGCTCAATAAATGCTTTTGCAGTGAATCCTGTGCTTTTTAAAATGAAGCATATCTCTTTGGGCTATAAAGACTATCAGAGACTTAACACTGACTGATAATGTTGATTGGAGGCTGCTGGGGGAGGTCAAGCAAGTCTTCCTGCCTAGTACTTGATTGCTTGCTTGCTTGATTGATTGAGACAGAATCTTATTTAGTCGCCCTCGGTAGAGTGCCATTGTTTCTTACCTCACAGCAATCTCAAACCCTGGGCTCAAGCGATCTTCTTGCTTCAGCCTCCCACGTAGCTGGGACTACAGGCGCCTGCCACATCACCTGGCTATTTTTAAAGATGGGGTCTTGCTCTAGTTCAGGTGGGTCTCAAATTCCTGAGCTTAGGTAACCTGCCCACCTGGGCTTCCCAGAGTGCTGGGATTACAGACATGAGCCACCATGCCTGGCCCTGCCCAGTAATTTAAATCATGATATAAATTGGTTTAATGTCCACTAAATCCCAATAAACACATTTTACAAAACCCCAAACCTCATTTCATTAAATATTTCCTGGCAATATGGTGGGTATATGCCTTAGTATAAGATTTAAAACAAAATTCTTTTTTTTTTTTTTGAGACAGAGTTTCACTTTATCGCTCTTGATAGAGTACCATGGCATCATGCAGCTCACAGCAACCTCCAACTCTTAGGCGATTCTCTTGCCTCAGCCTAAGTAGCTGGGACTACAGGCACCTGCCACAACGCCCAGCTATTTTTTTGTTGCAGTTTGGCTGGGGCCAGGTTTGAACCTGCCATGCTGGGTATATGGGTTCGGTGCCCTGCCCACTGAGCCACAGGCTCTGCCCCAAGACATTTTTTTTTTTTTGGCCGGAGCTGGGTTTGAACCTGCCACCTCTGGGATATGGGGCCGGAGCCCTACTTCTTGAGCCACAGGTGCCGCCCCGAAAAGAAATTTTTTTTTTTTTTAAGACAAAGTCTTGCTCTGCCGCCAAGGCTAGAGTGGGATCATCATTGCTCACTGCAGCCTCAAACTCCTAAGCTTAAGTGACCCTCCTGCCTCAGCACACTAAGTAGCTGGGACCACAGGTGTGTGCCACCTCGCCAGACTACTTTAAAAATAATTTTTTCTTTTTTTTGGAGTGATAGAAGTCTCACTTTGTTGTCCAGGCAGGCTGGGACTCAAGCTCTTGGACTCAAGCCATCCTCCTATCTCAGCCTTCCAAAGTGGGTGGTGCAAGATTTACAGGGGTCCTCAAACTTTTTAAACAGGGGGCCAGTTCACTGTCCCTCAGACCGTTGGAGGGCCAGACTGCGGGCCTTGGGACGAGTCGGCTGCTAAGCAGGACAGGCAGTGGCGGCAAAAACACCTGGCGGGCTGGATAAATGTCCTCGGCGGGCCGCATGTGGCCCGCAGGCTGTAGTTTGAGGACGCCTGATTTAGGACCTTTAGGGCATTGATTAACTTCATCTGGTCTATAGGAAAAATCACAGGAAGTCACCTTTATGCCTCTAATAGTGAAAAACAGAGTGTGGCTGTAAGAGTCTTTTTTTTTTTTTTTTGGCACAGTCTCAAGCTGTCACCTTGGGTAGAGTGCTATGGCGTCATAGCTCACAGAAACCTCTAACTCTTGGGTTTGCCTCAGTTTTTCTATTCTTAGTAGAGACAGGGTCTTGTTTTTTGCTTAGGCTGGTCTGGAACTCGTGAGCTCAAGCAATCCACCTGCCTTAGCCTCCCAGAGTACTAGGATTACAGGCATGAGCCACCATGCCCAGCCGTTAAGAGTCTTTTGTTGCAAGATTTTTAAAGATGGTTAGCAATGAACATAATTAGTGAGTGCCTCATGCTACACTGTGAGGAGTCCTGTGGGAGATGGGACTTTGAGACATCACTCCTGCCCGGAGAGCTAACAATCTAGTTGAGATAGATCAGAGGCGTGATGAAGGCTTAGGTACCGAAGGCTGTGTAAGAGCCTTGCCCACTCCCACCCTTTCCTGGGGTCAACACAGTGCCAGTCTGGAGTTGGCAGCCACAACTTATAAGGCTGGCGTATCTCTTCCCAACTTGAAAATGACCATAGTGAGAGTATTTTTTCCATGGAAATCAGGCAGAAGCTACAATTTGGGGCTTCCTCACCACACCACCCTCCCTGGGAGCCAGTTTGCCAGCACTCCTTAGGCCTGATGGAAAATGTCAAGGTAGCTTGGGAGGGTGCAATCACAACGGAAGCCAGGCATGAAGCTGGAACATGACACCAAGTGGTGATGGCTGGAACAGGGGCCTGAGGGGTGGGTCTCATGACTGGGTTGAGGAAAGGGTCCCAAAGTTACCCACCCTTCAGTGGGCAGGGCACAGAGCAGGAGAGGTGCAGGACCAGCCTGGACACCTAGGAGGATGAGTGCCTGGAGGCCACAGAGGGACCAGCTAGAGGGCAGCAGAGGCCTGGCTTCTGCTGGCCAGTATGGGAGGCCCGGCTCTCAGGGGCAGAGGGGAAGTATGAGGAGGAGGGGATTATGCATTTACTGAGTTTTAATCCTGAGTTGGTTGTGTTTAAAATTGGAGGTGACTTACTTTAAGAGGCATACTTTAAGTTTTTCCATCCTTGGTGAAAATGTGAGCTTGGGGAGCCAAGACAACTCCCATTTTACAGAGTAAAGGATGTCTTTGAACATCTAAGTCATGTGGACTTGCTACTAAAAATTTCAAACCTGTGATATTTTAAGCCTTTGTAAAATAAGAGACCATTATCACAATTTCATGTAGTAAGAAGTTAAGGGTTTCTGCCTCAGCACTTATAGCTTAGTGATTAGGACACCAGCCACATACACCTGGGCTGGTAGGTTTGAGCCCAGCCTGGGCCTGCTAAACAACAGTGACAACTGTTGTTGACAATAGCCCGTGTTGTGGCAGGCTCCTGTAGTCCCAGCCACTTGGGAGGCTGAGGTAAGAGAATCACTTAAGCCCAAGAGTTTGAGGTTGCTGTGAGCTGTGATACCGCTGCACTCTGGAGGGCGACATAGTGAGACTCTGTCTCAAAAAAAAAAAAAAAAAAAGTTAAGGATTTCTTTTTTAACTAAAAAAGAAGGGTCAGCAGCTGGGAGTGGGCACCACTGTGCCCATCTTAGTTCCACATAATCAGGAGGCTGAGACAGGAGGATTGCTTGAGACCAGAAGTTCGAGGTCAGCCTGGGTGATGTAGCAAGGCTCTGCTCCAAAAAAAAATAAAAAAGAGAAAGAGATGGTTCACAATGCCTGTTGTTTTAAACTTTAGGAAAAACATAATTCATTAATTTTAAAAGTTTTTTGGGGGGTGTTGCAGTAGAATTATATGTAATAAATCTTGGGGACCTAGTTTTTACTGGCTTTGTAAAATTTCATAAATCCTCAATAGTGTTTATAAAGGACATAGGTATTGTTTAACCAAAGGCCTCAGCTAGTCCTGGAGGAAAGCTAACCCCAGAAGGTGAATCTGCTTGCCTGAGGCCACTCTGTTAATTAACAGAAAAGATAAGACTATCCCAAGTCTTCGATTTCAATTCTATTGCTTCTGTGTTATACGAGAGTTGATAACTGCAGTCCATGGATTTGAAACTCCAGCCGGAGAGCACTGATTACTATGTTCACTTTCTGAAATCTTTTTAAGGAACTAAAAGCTTTCCCCCCTTTAGTCTGAAATTTCTACTAATGTAAAGGAGTAAGTTTTAATTACAGTCTAGAGCCACCATACTGTAGAGGTCCCCACAAACCGCTTCAGAATGTTTTTCTTTTTTTTTTATACCGGTGCTTTTTACTTTTGATTTCATACAGCTTTTTAGATGATCAAAGTACTTGTTGTTGACATTCACTGGGAAAACTCAAATGATATAGACAGAAATAGGGCAAAAAGTGAAACCATCCTGACCCCGAACCTAACTCGTACTCCCTGGAGACAATCTCTCTTTGGTGTATAAAAACCACCCTTTCCTCTGAGAAGTGCTAGTGATGGTAACACAAAATGCCAGGCCCAGAACAGGGGGTGGGAAACAGCCCTTTTATAGCTCCTCGGGTTCTAACTGTGACAAAAGAATAAACTGGGGACATGAAAATCGCCTAGAAACAAAATCCTTAGGGTGGGTCTCTCCCTGTTTTCCCCAGTGGGTTCTTAGATTAACTACCTGTTGCTGGTTTGACTGGATGTCCCTTAAGATATAATTTTAAAGCCATTCTACAGGCATCAGAAGTTCTATAAGAGTTTGTTCAAAATTTACATATTCAGGGCAGTGCCTATGGCTCAAAAGGGTATGGCGCCGGTCCCATATGCCGGAGGTGGTGGGTTCAAACCCAGCCCCGGCCAAAAAATAAATAAATAAATAAAAATAAACATATCCATCCAGATGTATTATGTTCCACATTTTAATGCACTCCTGTAACTGCCTTTTGGTCTGGGCACACCTCAAAGAGAAGTTTGTGTCATTCCTCTGCATACATGCAAGATTTGAACTTGTGTCATTGATGAGGAAAATTGTACCTCTATGGCGAACTTTTCAAAATATACGGGATTCTTTATGTCCACTTCAACAAACTGATACAAGCAGATGCAATCTAATTTAGGATATTTTAAAATTTTAATGAATCAGAATATTTTAAAGTTTGGTTCCTGAGGCTGATGGTGTAGAATGGGAGCCTGGGTTCTGAAAATGGGCAGTTGGGTTTGAATAGCTTCCTGTGAGCCTTGGGCAAGTCATTTAACCTCTCTGAGCATCAATTTTGTCATCTGTAAAATAGGGATGACATTATAAAAATAAAAGACTTTCATATTCTTAAAAGGTTGTTATTTCTATCATTGGGAATTTCTCTTTCACTTTCTTTCTGAGGCTATTTAATGTCTAATCATTTCTACTATCTAACTATTCTTCTTAGATCCCAGTCTTTTACTCTTTTTTCCACTTTTTAAAGGCAGCCCCCAATGCCTAGATGTCTTTTTTTTTGAGACAGTCTCACTCTGCTGCCCTTGGGTAGAGTGAGTGCCATGGCGTCATCATAGTTCACAGCAACCTCAGACTCCTGGGTTCAAGCGATCCTCTTGCCTCAGCCTTCCAAGTAGCAGGGACTGCAGGAACCCACCACAGAACTCAGCTAATTTTTCTTTGTTTGGCAGGGTCTCTCTCTTGTTTAGGCTGGGTAGAAGTCTTGTTCATTTCTTCTTTTTAAAATTTATTTCTTTTATTTTTTGAGACAGTCTCACTTTGTCACATTTGGTAGAGTGCTATGGCGTCATAGCTCACAATAACCTCAAACTCTTGGGTTCAAGTGATTCTCTTGCCTCAGCCTCCCAAGTAGGTGGGACTATAGGCGACCTTCACAATGCCTGGGTATTTTTAGAGATGGGGGTCTTGCTCTAGCTCAGGCTAGTCTCGAACCTATCCACCTGCCTCGGCCTCCCAGAGTGCTAGGATTACAGGCATGAGCCACCGTGCTGGGCATCTTGTTTGTTTCTAATGAAGAGCAGCTCAGCTCTGCCTTACACCATAAAGCCATGGTACTTTTTCTTATATCTAAACTCTCATCAGGATGCCTCATTAGACAGAGTCCCTGCCCAGCACTGCCCTCAGCACAAAGGCCCACCAGGAGCTCTGAACCCACAGTTTCCTTCAACCAATTCCCTCTCCTGGGCAAGGTGTTCTCCAGCAGCGTCCGTGAGCAGAAGAGTAGTGTGAGGATATATCCTCTTCAGATAGAAACTCTGCCTCCTCCTTCAGGAGGAAGAAGTGCCTATTAAGTTGCTTTCATCAGTCATGTTAATGATGTGAACTTATAAATCTATCCTAGTACAATGTTGCTTTTAACTATTTTATATAGGGATCCCATGTCGGACTTCACTCGAAACATAACACCATCTTAGTGGTTTCTGTTCCCGCTCCACCAGTGGTTGCTGTTTGCTCAGTTTTCTGCTGAGAACACCACTCACATTTGAACTAAATAGGATTTCTAGAGAGGTGGTATAGCCAGTATAATTCTACACTTTTAAGCCAATTCTATGCTTAAAAGTATAGAATTAAACAGTAATTAGATTTGATCTTGGTCCATTTAACTCAGAGCATAGCGTTCTCATTTGTAAAATAGAAAGTATATACAGCCCTTAGATCTTAGTAAAAATTAAACGAGACTAATCAAGATGTAGCTTGACCAATAGCAACCATGGGGTCAGTGGTGGTTGTTCATAATAAATATCAAATACATAAATACTTTAAATGTTGGTTTTGTATGTTCAAGGCTGGGAATGATGACTTACTTCCGTGCTTAGTTTTCTGATCTTAACCAAAAGTATCAATATTTTGGTTCGGAGTGGAACAAGTATGAGGCAGGTGATTGTATACATTTTATTTGCTTGATCAAGATATAAAGCAGGCTCTATATAGAGCAGGCTATATGTCCCTGCTTTGTAAATTTTTCAATCTGTCTACTTGTCAAGGTTCTGCTTGCCAGCTCATTATCAATACCCTACCTCCATCCTCCTAGCCCTCAAAAAGGTGATTTTAGATCTTCAAAAGCCTAAAAAATTAAACAAAATTATATACACACACACACATATATATATGTATATATGGTCCTGTCACTAAAAAAAAATTGATAACCACTGAATTGAAGCTTTTCTAATTGCTCCCTGCTAATCAGAATGGAGATAGTTTATTCTTTCATTATCCCATTGATCCACTAAGATGGCTTCCGTCTTCAATATTTATTCAATTAAACTTTCATTCTCTCAGCCTCTGAAACCAGCAGAATAGTTACATACTGGCATCTGAGGGCATTAGACCAGACCCTCTCATCTTACTTTCTCTCAGTCATAGCATAGTTTTCACTTTCTCTTCCCTAATACAAATACTTTCATGGGGCCAGGGGGGTCACACCTGTAA
Organism: Galagoides demidoff; assembly: GCA_963574575.1. Lineage (NCBI taxonomy): Eukaryota > Metazoa > Chordata > Mammalia > Primates > Galagidae > Galagoides > Galagoides demidoff. Next base: position 19,505 of record CAUYQV010046639.1, read on the forward strand.
TCCTAGCATTCTGGAAGGCCTGGGGCAGGTGGATTGCTTGAGCTCAGGAGTTTGAGACCAGCCTGAGCAAAGTGAGACCCCGTCTTTACTAAAAACAGAGAAACTAGCAAAGGGTTGTGGTGGGTGCCTATAGTCCTAGCTACTCAGGAGCAAGAGGATCGGTTGAGCCCAAGAGTTTGAGGTTGCTGTAAGCTATGATGCATCAGCACTCTACACAGGGCAAGTGAGTGAGACTGTCAAAAAAAAGAAAGCTTTCCTAGGCTGCACCTGCTAATTTTAGAAATATCACTAATGATGCATGCAGGGAGAAATTTTCTTTCTTTTTTTTTTTTTTTGAGACGGAGCCTCAAGCTATCCCCCTGGGTAGAGTGCCATGGCATCACAGCTCATAGCAACCTCCAACTCCTGGGCTCAAGTGAGTCTCCTGTCTCAGCCTCCCAAGTAGCTGGGACCACAAGCACCCGCCACAACGCCTGGCCATTTTTTTTTTTTTTTTGGTTGCAGCCGTCATTGTTGTTTGGCAGGCCCAGGCTGGGGATTCGAACCCGCCACCTTAGGTGTATGTGGCTGGCGCCTTAGCTGCTTGAGCCACAGGCGCCGAGCCAATATAAAACTTTTATATAAAAAAAAAATTTCCTAACTAAAGGCTAGAACTATTTCTTTAAGGCCAACATGAAAAATCGAACTTTGCATAATGATAATGGTTGAGTCTTCAAAGAAATTAATACAGCATGTTAACAATGTGTATGATCTTCAGTATGAAGTAGCAATGAATACAAATTATGAAATTGCCTATCTTGAATTCTCAAAAATGCAAACTTCTTCAGAAATAAACCTATAGGAAATAAAATTTAAAGAAAATAACACTTTATTTTTATTTTTGAGACAGGGTCTTGCTCTGTTGCCCAGGCTGGAGTGCAGTGGCATGATCATAGCTCATGGCAACCTTGAACTCCTGGTATTAAGCACTCCTCCTGCCTCAGTCTCTTTAGTAGTTGAGACTACAGGCATGTGTGACTATGTTTGGCTAATTTGTTTTTCTTGGTAGAGATGGGGGTCTCACTGTGTTGCCAGGCTGATCTCAAACTCCTGGTCTCAAGGGATCCTCCTGCCTCAACCTCCCAAAGCGCTGGGATTCCAGGTGTGAGCCATTGCACCTAGTGCAGAACTCTCTTTAAAACACATTTTTTTTTTTTTTGAGACAGAGCCTCAAGCTGTTGCCCTGGGTAAAGTGCTCTGGCATCACAGCTCACAGCAAACTCTGACTCCTGGGCTCAAGCGAGTCTCCTGCCTCAGCCTCCCAAGTAGCTGGGACCACAGGTGCCTGCCACAATGCCTGGCTATTTTTTGGTTGCAGCCATCATTGTTGTTTGGTGGGCCTGGGCTGGATTCCAACCTGCCACCTTAGGTGTATGTGGCTGGCGCCTTCGCCACTTTAGCCACAGGCGCTGAGCCACATTTTTTTTTAAAATAACACTAGAATACCAGCTCTACATGGCAATGATTGTTGTTGGTTCTGTGCTTTGTTATATCTCCAGTGCCTAGAGCAGGGCCTGACACATAGTAGGTGCTCAGTAAATAAATGATGACTATATTAACAATAGAGTTTGATTAAAAATTTATGAAAATACAGGTGCCCCTGATAGGCAAAGGATCAAAGCCACATAATAATTTTGTATCTTAAAGCGTCCCTAAAGCAAATTGAGTAAGCCTAATTTTTCTTCCATTTACAACTGGTTATTGGTTTACAACACAGCCACAGATATCAGTTGGGAAACACCAAGTAATTGAATATATTTTAGTATATAAAATGTTATAATATTCTTACCAAATGTAGTATCAGTCTATGGATCACAGCTTTCTCATCCCTGGTGACGATTCTTGATGGCTATTATTTTCTACTACTCTTTTAGTTGCAAGTAACAGAAGCAAACCCCAACTAACTTAAGCAGTAAACACAGGAGTAATCTATTGGAAGGACTCTGGAGTGGCTGACGGTCTTGATGAACAACCAGTTCAAGGTCCCTCCCTCAAGGACTAGAAGGCTTAAAGCCATCAGGACTCTGCCACTCTCTGAATGTCTGCTTCAACCTCTCATTTTTCCCCATGAGTTTGGAATCAAGGTTGCAAGCATAGGTGGGACTCCTGTTTCCCTCTCCTGGGAGGAAATTTGTCTTCTTAGCTCTGATTAGAAAAATCCCAGGGAGGGCCGCTGATTGACTGAACTTAGATGACATTCCCATCCTATGGACTAATCTCTGTGGACTGGGAAGGATAGTTCATGTAAGAATTTGAACATTTTGGGCTCGGCGCCTGTGGCTCAATCGGCTAAGGCGCCAGCCACATACACCTAAGGTGGCGGGTTCGAATCCCCAGCCCGGACCTGCCAAACAACAATGATGGCTACAACCAAAAAATGGCCGGGCGTTGTGGCGGGCGCCTGTGATCCCAGCTACTTGGGAGGTGGAGGCAGGAGACTCGCTTGAGCCCAGGAGTTGGAGGTTGCTATGAGCTGTGATGC
>CAUYQV010046640.1:0-28538 GCA_963574575.1 Galagoides demidoff
ACAGCACTCTACCCAGGGGGACAGCTTGAGGCTCTGTCTCAAAAAATAAATAAATAAATGAAAAATAAAAGGACAGGCAGTGGCTAAGCAGGACAGGCAGTGGCGGCAAAAACACCCGGCAGGCCGCATGTGGCCCGTGGGCTGTAGTTTTAGGACATTTGCCTTACAGTATTTCTAGAATATAATCTTATAGACTTTAAAATACTCAACACAAGATATTCATCATAAAATTTCAGTAAAACAGTGCTTGTCCTATTAGTAATTTTTACTTTTCAAACATAGTTTTGTAAACAGTATATAAAACAATTACAAGACAAATCTATGGTTGTATTTTATCAGGCGGTTGATGAGAGCTATGTTGAATTTTTGCTGGTGACGATATCATATCGATAGTTTAATTGTAGAATTTACAGATGAAAAGTTTGTCAGTTTTTTTTTTTTTTTTTGTTAGAGATGTGGTTTCACTCTGTCGTCCAGGCTGAAGCGCAGTGGCAGGATCACAGCTCTTTACAGCCTCCACCTCCAGGGCTGCAGCCATCCTCCTGCCTCAGCCTCCTGAGCATCTAGACTGACTATAGGCATGTGTCATCACTCCTAGTTAATTTTTTTGATTTTTAAAAATCTTTGTAGAGACAAAGTCTCACTGTGTTGAACTAGTCTTGAACTCCTGGCCTTAAGGCCTCCTCCTCCCTTGGCTTCCTCCCCTAGTGCTAGGATCACAGGGATAATCCATGGTTCTCAGTCACAGAGGAGAGTTTTAAGCTAGTGTCATCATCTCAGAAGTCAGTATGGCCTTAAACTTGGACAAGAGTCTAATTCCTTATATGTAAAAAGAGATTGGCTAGGGTGGTGCCTGTGACTAAGTGGATAGGGCGCCGGCCCCATATACCGAGGGTGGCAGGTTCAAACCCAGCCCCAGCCAAACTGCAACAAAAAAATTGCCAGGCATTGTGGCCGGTGCCTATAGTCCCAGCTACTCAAGAGGCTGAGGCAAGAGAATCACCTAAGCCCTGGAGTTGGAGGTTGCTGTGAGTTGTGTGACACCACAGTACTCTACCGAGGGCAATAAAGTAAGACTCTGTCTCTAAAAAAAAAAAAAAGAGAGAGATTGGCTAAATCTCTAAAAATCCCTTCTTATGCTTTCAAGATATAGTTGAAGCTATGGAATAGGACTGAGGTCACCAAAAGATAAAAATGTAAAAAAGATGAGGAGAAGCCAAAGAACTGAGGTTTGGATATTAGTAGTAGCATCCTAGCGTGACAGGACAGGGAAAGTAAGAGGAGGATAGATGTGAAGATACGGTTTATAAGATTGAAGAGAAGCTTCAGGAAAGATCATAGTGGGCCTTGCAGAGCATCTCTACCCTAATGTGGGAGCCTGGCAGGAGGGAGAGCCCTTCGACAGCATTAGTTCCTGTGCCGTCTGATTCGTTTCTTAGCACTGTTAGAAGGTGATGGTAGTTATGAGGATGTAGCACAGTACCAGTAGCCATCATAGCTCTTTCCTGAGTGCCCACCATGTACCAGCACTGGCATAAACATTACATGGATTTTCATTTTCTTTCTTTCTTTTTTTTTTTTTTTTTTGAGACAGAATCTCACTGTGTTGCCCTTGGTAGAGTGCCGTGACATCACAGCTCACAACACTCAAACTCTTGGGCTTAAGCAATTTTCTTGCATCAGCCTCCTAAGTAGCTGGGACTACAGGCACTTGCTACAACACCTGGCTTTTTGTTGTTGTTGTTGTTGTTGTTGCAGTTGTCATTGTTGTTTACCAGCAGGCCTGGGGTGGGTTGGAACCTGCCAGCCTTGGTGTATGTGGCTGGTGTCCTAACCACTGAGCTATGGGCGCTGAACCACTTTAATTCTTGTTACTACATTATGAGGCATCCCTACTTTACAGATGAAGAAAGTGAAACACTAAATAATGCATGATTTCAAATAAGAACACAGGTCATCAGCAAAGGCTATTTTATATTTTAAATACTTTGCTGATCAAGGAAAGAAAGTATAGTATATATGGCTTGATGCCTGTGGCTCAAGCAGCTAAGGCGCCAGCCACATACACCTGAGCTGGCGGGTTGGAATCCAGCCTGGGCCTGCCAAACAATGACAGCTACAACAACAACAACAACAACAACAAAAAAAAAATAGGTGGTGGCTTGGCGCCTGTGGCTCAAGCGGCTAAGGTGCCAGCCACATACACCTAAGGTGGCGGGTTTGAATCCCCAGCCCGGGCCCGCCAAACAACAATGATGGCTGCAACCATAAAATGGCCGGGTGTTGTGGCAGGCGCCTGTAGTCCCAGCTACTTGGGAGGCTGAGGCAGGAGACTTGCTTGAGCCCAGGAGTTGGAGGTTGCTGTGAGCTGTGATGCCATGGCACTCTACCCAGGGGGATAGCGTGAGGCTCCGTCTCAAAAAAAAAAAAAATAGGTGGGCATTGTAGCAGGTGCCTGTAATTACAGCTACTTGGGAGGCAGAGGCAGGAGAATTGCTAGAGCCCAGGAGTTGGAGGTTGCTGTGAGCTGTGATGCCACAGCTCTCTACCCAGGGTGACAGCTTCAGGCTCTGTCTCAAAAAAAAGAAAAAAAGAAAGTAAGTATATTATATAGACAGTTACCCAAACAGTTCATTGATATTTCACTTATCTTGTAATGCTTGTTATTTTACTAACATTACTGAGTAATTGAAGCATTTAACTATAGCTTTGAATGATTATCTTGCAGTTCTGTCTATGAGGTATTATAGCAGAGCAGTGACAATAATTTTGATCAGCTGTATTTGTGTGTGAATAAGCACTAGTCTTCTTAACACATACTTCAGTGATATTTCATTGATCTAATGTCTTTGGCAGTCCTTGAATTTGTAATTTCCCTGACAGAGTTTACAAGCCACACAAGAGAATTTAAAATTTCATCCATCATTGCTGTTCTTAATAATTCACCCAAATCTGCACTGTCATTTACTTTATTCTCAGGGTTTGGCTCTGAATGAATTTTAGCTTTTCCAGCAATCAGATGCAATACTCTTACGTAAAGCTTTTGGTTCTACTTGAAATGGTTCAGGAGCGTACAACCTTTTCTTTTTTTTTCTGCCACATACTGGAACAAGATGAATTGTCTTGGGCCATACATTAAATACACAAACACTAACAAAAACTAATGAGCAAAATTTAAAAAAAAGTTCATGCATACATTTTTCAGTATCCGACACCCCAGATAAATAAAAGGCTTTAAATCTGCGTGTGGCTCATGGGCCACCAGTTGGACACCCAGACCGTTATTAATTATACTATGTAATCACGGAAATTTTTCCACTTGGGGAATTCTATGATTTCATAAGTCTAGACTCTGAAAGTAGGCTAGTAATAATTAAATCCACAGTACTGAATCTTTTAAACTGTGTTCTTACTTAAACATGGAAAAAATATTCTTATTCTATACCTGAGCTACTTTAAAGAAAATTTAGTCCATATTTTCTTTTTTCTTTCTTTTCTTTTCTTTTTCTTTCTTTTTTTTTTTTTTTTTGTGTGTGTGTGACAGAATCTTAAACTATCACCCTGGGTAAGTAGAGTGCCATGGCATCATCATAGCTCATAGCAACCTCTAGCTCTTGGGCTCAAGGAATCTTCTTGTCTCAGTTTTTCTATTTTTAGTGGAGACAAGGTTTCTTGCTCAAGCTGGTCTCAAACTCCTGAGTGCAAGCAGTCCACCCCCCTCAGCCTCCCAGAGAGCTGGGATTCCAGGTGTGAGCCACTGCACCTGGCCACACGTTTGGTATTTTCTTACACATATGTGATATATACTGATGTATTCACCATAAAAAGTTTTTCACTGAAAATAGTATTATGTTTGGACTAATGGTCTACTGGTTCATTCTTATTTGGGGAACAGCATTTGAAATAATAGCTCTCAATTGATTAACCCTTTTGCTAAGATTTGTTTACAGATGGATCACATAGGTTTTTATATGAGACTTGTTTATTAAATCATTGTATAATTAGTAAACTTGTTTCAATATCACTGATTTAAAAGCAACTTGCTAAGATACTAAAAAAGCTGACATTTTCAGTTTGTAGTTCCAAAGCGCAAAACAGAAATAAAGAATATCACCCTGAGCAGAAACCATGGAAATGTCTTTCCGCTGTATCTAGTGTAAGGGAACCAAAAATGCCCTACTGAGAGCCCAAAATAAAAATAATTGGTCAACATATGAAATTTTATAATATTCTACCAAAATAACAGAGAAAAGCTATGAGGTCTGATTCTGTGCACATTCTAGACATTTCTCAACGTTGCCCATGCGTGTTCCTCCTGCTGACCACTGAATGTTACAGCCCTTACCGCCGTTTTTATGGTAATAATACAAATCTCAGTAAATATGGGATTATTAGGACTTAGGACATATTGAATTGTCAAGAAACATATTTAGGCTATGCTTTTGGGAAATTAACTTCAGCAGTGAAATAATCCTGATTAAATTTCATAGTAAATCAAATGTGTATTATTTAATCTAACAACTAGAAAGAAGCAATCTGGCCCCAGAAACAAATAGTGGGACTATCTGATTTGGTTTTTTTTGTTTTAATTATAGGAAGATATTTAGGCAAAGAAATGGATTATAAATTTAAGCACTGTTAGCTAGAGGGCACATTTTAAAGCACTACACATTGTATGGTTGCATCCAACTTTATAACTTACAGTACTTACTTTGACAGTCTTTTGTGCATGTGGAACAGGGCTAAAACCTTAGACTATATTGAAACTATTTTTTATTTTTTTGTTTTTATTAAATCATAACTGTGTACGTTGATGCATCGATGGGATTCAGTGTACTGATTTAATATACAGTGTGAAATGCTTACATTGCACTAACACATCATCCCAATTATAACAATTATAACTTTTCTTAATAGTTTTGAAATGTACCATTGCATCATGCACATTAGGTGAGGTCCCCCCAAACACCCTCCCCTCCTCTCCCCCCTCTTCCCTTCTATTTTCTGGGAAACAGTTTTTATGTTTTTATAATTCCCATTTCTTAGCTCTCCTGTAGTTTCACAAAGAATAGAAGGTGATTAAATCAATGGCTGTTACTGCAGAAAGTGAAAGCTGTCTAGGGTTGTAACTGGCAGCCGGGACCCGCCCTTCTCCTCAGCAGGAGGGGCCGGAGGGAGAAGCCTGCTTGTGCTGAAACGTGCTTAGTGGCGGGGAATATTTAAGTAGCTCCTAGTGTGCCCGGAGCGCGACTTGGTAACAGTTTATGAAGGAGTGGAAGAGTAGGGAAAAATTTGAACGATGTCTGTGTGGGTTGTGAGAATATGGGAGAAAAAAGGCATTTAAATACTTTAAATAAAACCAGTCTGTCTGCACAAAAAAATTTCCCAGTTACACTCAAAAATGATGTAGCTCATTGTGTCTTTTGAAAGCAATCCTTTTCCATTTCTTAAACTCAACAGCAATTTAAAAATCAGAGAGGGAATTTCCAGGATCCAGAATGCCCCCGGGTCTTCTGATGGCTGCTCGTTTCTGAGTGGATCTAAAGGCCTCTTAGCTGCAGACGCCTCTCACCCTCTCTCCTCCTCACTCCTCCCACTCCGTTTAAAGTCAGCGGCAACCATTGAGCCCAGAAACCTTACCAGAACATAGCTGAGTGTGATGGATGGAACAGTTCGCTCCCTTCCCTGGAGAGAATGGTAGAGTGCTTACCATGTGTCGGGCACAGTTTTAAGTCTCTTTCCCACAACATTATGAGGTGAAACTTATGCCATTTTATGTAGGAGGAAAGCTTAGAATAGCTGTGACCTTGTCAGGAATGTTACTGGGTAGCTTTAGTAGCTGTGTATCAATTACTCATAAGAAAGGAATAACTGTATATGGAGAAAGTGAAATGATACTAAAAATGGGAGGGTTTTCTTTTTATTTTTTCCCTCCAAGAAAAAAATTACATGAGGGAGGGTTCTATTTAAAATACTGAAAAACTTCTAGAAGCAGCATAGAAGTTCTGTTGGTAAATAATTCAAAGTTGAACATACAGTATTTTACATATTTTTATCAGAAGAACTGATGAACTATGTTCATACCAAGAGAGATGCTTTCAAAATGGTAAGTGAAAAAAACACAAATTTATACCCACTCTGACAATCACAAAAATATTTCTGTATGGTACTTTATACACAGAGAGGTATATTTTTGTTAATGCAACTTTGATAAGCCAACAAAGTATAAAGCAACAGATGTCTGGAAAGCACGATAGCCAGTTAAAGGGTAAAGGAAACGGTAAAATTTAAGAAGACTGGGATTAAAATACAACCATAATAAAAAGAAGGTGAACTGAAAGTCTTCAAGACTGAGTATCTGCCCTGTGGCGAGTGTTGAGAAGACCTGCAGGAGCTAAACCAAGTGCCTAGAAAATGGGGTGTAGAGCAGCATTTCCCCAAAGTGCTTTATAAAGATTACCAGGTGTTACTTGGAAATAAAAGTGTAATGAAGCAAATTGGTGAAATCCTACAGCTCATAAAAGTAGATGAGTTCTTTTGGAGTTTTTTTTTTTTTTTTTTTTTTTTGAGACAGAGTCACTTTCTTGCTCCCAGTAGGTGCTGTGGCATCACAGCAACCTCACTCTTGGGCTTAAGTGATCCTCCTGCTTCAGCCTCCTGGGTAGCTGGGACTCCAGGCACCTGCCACAACACCCATCTAGTTTTTCTACTTTTTTTTAGAGACAGGTCTCTCTCTTGCTGAGTCTGGTCTGGCGCTCCTGAGGCCAGTCTACCCACCCTCCGCAGACTCCCAGAGTGTGGGGTCACTGGTGGTTTTGTGCTAGACTCATTAGCTCCTTTAATGAGCATGTTCCAGGGGACAGGTGGACGCAGAACACAGAGTGTGTCATTTCATAGACTCGTCCCCGAGGCCACAGGTCATTATGGGAATAGTGTTCTGCAGAAGCTCTTTGGAAACACAGTGGGATGTTACTGGAGGTGTCCGTGAGCATGCTGTGACTTTCTGAGGGCGGGGAAGAAGCATCCTTCACAGTCAGGGGGAACTGGAAGTCTTTTTGAACCACACATATTTTTCTTTTGAATGTAAATCTTGAATAAGCTAATCTGAAAGTAATCTTTGCTTTTAATACCAGAAGTAATGCTGTATGGAGAAGTCAAACTTGAGACTCCCTATTTGCTTTGCTTTTAATCTGTTGGGCAACAAACACAGCATAGCTCTCTGGGCTGGTTTTCGGCACAGGCAGAAGGTTCTATTTGTAGTTAAGTATACCCTGATGGAGTCTCCACATCCTTGTCTCCCTTGCACTGTTCGGTCCCAGTACTCATGTCAGGTTGCCGACTGCACAAGCTGGCCAGATCCAGCGCTGCTCACTATCCTCCCACTCCCGCTGTCTGTTACCTCCCTGAAACGCTCTCCTCTTGCTGGTGTCGGTGTCTGTACTCGCCTGGCTGGCACTGGTCAGTTTGCTTGGCAGGCTCTTCCTCCTCTGCTACACTGGAGGGCTCAGGTGGGAGCTGCCTTTGCTGCTTCTATACTTTCTTCCTGGGTGATGTCCCTTTGTCCTGTGCCTCCTTCTGCATAGTGAGAACTTCCAAATTTATTTGCTTGTGCTCAGGCCATAGGTATTTTACTGCTTTACACTTAATTTCATGTCTCATATACATCAACATTAATGTGTCCACAACCCATTCTTTGTTTTAGTAAACAAAGAGCCATTTTGCCAAATCAAATTTTGATGCTATCCTCTACTTCCTAACTTATTTACTCATTCTTTTCTTTCTGTGATGGTGGCACCATCATCCACCTCATTTTCCTCTTCAGTCTGTAATTCTGGTGTCTGCCTGGACCCCACTGTCATCCTCGCCACTGTAACCTTTAACTTGTATTTCTACCATTTCTCTTCCAAGTCCCCACTTTTACCCCTCTTCGGTCTTGATCTACAGAGAAGTTAGTTGACTTTTCAAAGTATAAACCTGATCGTGATACCCATTTTAAGCATAATGCTAAGCACTGAGTTTGAATGAAACCCCAACTCCTGATCATGGCTCTGAAGGGCCCGTCCAGCGTCCCCATCTCAGCACTACTGTACGTTACTGGGTTGCTCAGTGCTCCTGCCACACTGGCCTGATCTTCGGTCCCTCGAATATGCCACGGCTTCCTGAGGAAGCGGCTGCCAGCTCATCCTCCGCGTGGCGGTTCTTTCTCTGAGTGTCAGAGCTCACGCCCCTGCCGTCTGTCATTTCAGAGCACTAGTCACAGTGTGTTTCTTGCACTCCGGTTGGAAGCTCCTGAAAGCAAGAACCCATGTTTGTTTTACTCCCCAGTGAATGCTCAGTGTGTAGCATGTAGTGATGTGCTGTTTTTTGTTGAATGAAGAAAATGCAGATAACTGAATTCTGAGCTAAAAACATGCAGATGTAATGAGTTTATTTTCATGATAGTCCTTTATATTCATTGCCAACTCTTCTTTATTTTGAATATAGTTGAACTCAAGAGTAGTCACTTTTTGTTTCATTCAGCAAATACTGATTCAGCACAGCACAAGGTTACACAGATGAGTGGTAATAAGATATTAAAGACAAATCACAGTGATCTGATAAACAATTGAAATACAGTGGAGTAGGTACATAATTAAGGCTTGCCTTAGGTTCATCAGAGTACCAAGTACAAAATGGGTATTTTTGAGGAGTGGCTCTGAAGGCTGTAACAGGCGAGGTCTTAAAATACATCCATGCACTTGGGTGTTGAGTGGGAGTAGGAGGGATAGAGGGGCATTTGTCCTGAGTTACAGTGTAATTCAAATACAAACACAGGCAAGTGGAAATTCACAGTCAACAATGCAATACTCTGCTATTTCAATAATATTCCGATACCCCAGACCATTAGGTTCCTGAGTTTCTGATAGCAAATAATAAGAGATTGGATAGCAAGATAGCTCCAAAAATCATCCAAATCTTTTCATTTCTGAGTTTGAGTAGGGAGAGCTTGGGGTGGTTTATAATAACGAATAGCCATGGAAAGGACCGGGGTGAGGCTCAAGATGTAGAAGGATGGGATCCTGACAGAGCCAGGCAGAGGTGACTCCAGAGAGCCACCGAAAGATTTTAAGCAGGTCGCTCGCTATTTCCTACTTAAAATTAGCATTTCAGAAAAATCATTTTATTGACAGTTCAGGAACATGGCATGAAGGCAGAGGGCTCAGGAGTGGTTGCTAGTGAGAGCTAATGAGGAAGTGAGCAGATGCCTGGGAGGGGACGGAGTTAGGAAGCACACTGGCTGTTGGGTGAGGTGAAGGGAGGTGATCTCCACCTTTCTGCTGGCTTGAGATCTGAGTAGATGGAACTGGTGAGGAGCACGCTGTAAGAGGAAAGATCTTTTTTGAAATTCTTGAGTTTGAGGTAATGATAGGTCATATATTCTCAATGGATATGTATTCATGGCAAATATCAGAAATCTTAGTCTAGGTTAAAGGTATCAGTGTCAGCCAAAAACTGTTGTCCTTGGCAATCCCCATTTGAGGAGTTAAGACCCAGGGAGAGCAAGCAGAGGGAGTGGCACAGCCAGGACAGAGCCCCGTGCACAGGCATATTTGAGGGGATAAAGTGAGAGAAGAGTCTCTACAGTCCGAAGTAAGGAGACAGCGGGGCTGGCTTTCAAGGAGGGGGAAACCCTCAGAGTCATCATACGCCAGAGACCACCACTGAATGATGGGAAAGGTTAATCAGCTTTCAAGACTGCATTTTACTTCCAACCTTAGCTAAATTTTTTGAAAATATTTTATCTTAGTCAAAGGGAAGGGGATGAGAATGTCTCTGGAAAGTCAATTAAGTATACCAGTGTATTGAGAGGGCAGTATATTTTCGTGTCAGTATCTTAGTGAAGCATTGTATTTCGGGCAGTTTTATTACATATCCTATGGTTAGCATGTTGCTGGTTTAGATTTGCTTTTAAAGGGAGCATGTTTTTAATGTAATGCCGAGTAGTACACTATAAAGGAAGATGTGTCCTGTAGGGAAGGCAGGTGTCCTAGGCACAGTCTCAGGTCACTGCTCTTTAGCTTTGATCAGGCTATGAGGGGGGATACCTGTGCAGAACCACCTCAGAGATACTGGTTCACAAAAAATGAAACGCTGATTTAAAAAAATAGTGAAATTTGTGACTAAGCAGACAAACTATTCATTTGTTGATCTCTGAGAAAACTATACAGTTGAGTTGAAGTATAAATAGAAGGCTGTGTGGTGAGTGTGGCATCTGACCTGTCAGACTCAGCTGAATGATCTTATTTTGATTGTAGGGAAAAAAGTTTGCTTGTCTACTACATTCAGGTTCATAATCTGGTGTTATAAATAAAATTTAGCTCTCAGGGAAAGTCTGTGATGAGGAGCTAGTATGTAGGGTCCAGAGATGGGTGAGTCTGTCTGCTTTAAGACTTAACCATTTAGTTGAGGACAAGTGCATTTTCTAAGACCAATGACAAAGAATTGACCACATTCTTTTTTCCTTCATTTGAACCATTTGTAATGCCATGTGATAATGTACATTAACATGTAGTGTAAATGGATTTTTGAAATGCATCAAAATGCTGTAATAATTTTTCTTTGAACCTGCAGGTTCTCCTGAAAAGAAAGTTGAACATTCGTCCTTGAATGAAGAAAATAGCCCTGCAGAACATACCGAGAACGGAAAGGAAAGTGCAGTGTCTAGAAGGAAACCCTCTGAGAATTCATCAGGACGGGGTCACATTCAAAAGAAGAAGGATGAATCTGAGAGTGATTTTGAATCAGATCCTCCTTCTCCTAAGAGCAGTGAAGAGGAAGAGCAAGAGGATGAAGAAATTCTTCAGGGAGAACAAGGAGATTTTAATGATGATGATACTGAACCAGAAAATCTGGGTCACAGGCCTCTGCTCATGGATTCTGAAGATGAGGAAGAAGAGAAACATAGCTCTGATTCGGATTATGAGCAGGTGAAAGCCAAGTACAGTGACGTGAGACCTGCCTACAGGGACGCCTCTGGCAGTGGACCAACCCAAGATCCCAGGCCAACACCCCTGACCCCAACGCCCTTGCCCTCTGAGGTTGGGGCAGAGACTCCCACACAGGAGGAGTTTGATGTATTTGGCGCCGTCCCCTTCTTCGCAGTGCATGCTCAACTGTCCCAGCAGGGAGAGAATGAAAAGAATCTTCCTCCACAGAGGTTTCCCACCACGGGACTTGAGCAAGAAGAGTTTGATGTGTTCACAAAGGCCCCCTTCAGCAGGAAGGTGGATGTGTCAGACTGCCGTGGGGGGGGCTCAGAGGCACATACAATCCCTAGTTGTCCCAAGAGTGTAGATATATTTGGCTCCACTCCATTTCAGCCCTTTCCCACATCAGCACATAAAAGTGAAAGCAATGAGGACCTTTTTGGTCTTGTGCCCTTTGAGGAAATAACTGGGAATCAGCAGCAAAAAGTCAAACAGCGCAACTTACAGAAGCTGTCCTCGCGCCAGAGGCGCACGAAGCAAGACATGTCCAAGAGCAACGGGAAGCGGCACCACGGCACGCCCACCAGCACCAGGAAGGCTCTGAAGCCGGCCTACCGCACTCCTGAGAGGGCGCGCAGGCACAAGAGAGTGGGCCGCCGAGACTCTCAAAGCAGCAACGAATTCTTAACCATCTCAGACTCCAAGGAGAACATTAGCGTTGCGCTGACGGATGGGAAAGACAGAGGGAACGTTCTACAACCTGAGGACAGTCTGCTGGATCCCTTTGGCGCCAAGCCCTTCCATCCTCCAGACCTGCCACGGCACCCTTCCCTTCAGGGCCTGAGCGACATCCGTGCTGATCACAACACTGTCCTGCCTGGGCGGCCAAGACAGAATTCACTACATGGGTCATTCCACAGTACAGATGCATTGAAAATGGATGATTTTGGTGCCGTGCCCTTTACAGAACTTGTGGTACAAAGCATCACTGCACATCAGTCCCAACAGTCCCAACCAGTTGAATTAGACCCATTTGGTGCTGCTCCATTTCCTTCTAAACAGTAGATACTTCTGATGGATTCTTGGCATTAACTCCTGTTTTAAAAAAGTATGAATAGTTTTATGAATTTGAAAGAAATTTTATTGTATAGCTCTTTATATTGTTCATTCTTAAACATCAATCAGAATAGGTGATTTTTAAAATAAACCAAATAGAAAAAGAAGTATCTCTACAGGGTAGTAACTTTTTCCAAGCAGGAGAAAAGGGAGCTAAATTGCGAACTCTGACCCAGGGTTTCTGCTGCTGATGTCAGGAGTGTGAAAGCACCCCGCACCTTTCTAGGGGTGTAGCCCGAGAAAGGACGAAGGGACGGACAGGACAACTATTGTTACTTTTGATACTGGAACGTCACTTTTGTGTCCAGGCTCATTCTAGATCCATTTAAAACTAGGGTTATTTGTACACAACCGGTGAATTTTTTTAAGGTCTCCTAATATGCACACAGTCAAAAACAATCTAGTTCTCTTAAAAGAATTGGAAAATTATATTCTGGAGAATACAGACATTTCAGTCAGTACAAAGCAGAGCCAGAAGTAACTGACTATTGTGCCTAAAACTGTTTTCATTTTTAAAAACAAGTGCCATTAATACGTAACATCTAATGATAAGTATATGAAATAACGTGTATATGAGTTCCATTTAGCCATTCCTCAGTGTGTACATATTTCCAAACATGCTGTACAGATAAACACATGCAATTTTTGTCCGTTAAAACAAATTTAAAAAAACGGAATGTCTACATAGAAGCCTAGAACAAAAACATAATGACGTTTAAAAAATGTAAAAGAAAAAAAATACAGCAGAAAAAAATATAGAAGAGAAAAAATCCAGTATTTTGGAAACTTTATGCTCTGGTTGTGAATGGCTTCTTGCCCAAAATTTTTATTAACATCCCTAATAAAGCATTTTATTATAAAAATGGGAGTGAGGACAAGGGTAGAAATTTTTTTTCAGGAGAAAAACCCTGAAATTTACATTTTGTGAAATCATGTTGCATTTAATAATGTACTTTATTAAATCTCCACCTTCATCACATACTCTCCAATTCATAAACAAGTTATTTTTATTTTTATTAGGTGTGGAGGGTGGAATAGTGTTAATAAAGTACACAGCACAGTGAAACCCACAAAGCCTTAGAGGCAGGAGTCATGTATCTTGGGGCGAGTTCCTCTGGCCTGGTGTGCCAGGTCTGGGAGCAGATGTGCGGTGCTGTGCGCTGAAGGCTGGCATCTCGCCCTGCCAGCTGACTGTCTGTACTGAAAAGAATTCAGCTGCCAAATTGCCTTTCTTTTTTAAACACCACAAATCCTAATTACAAACTTGAGATTTTATAGAAATTGTATTTTATGATAAACATTACATATATGAATTATTGTGAATAAATTTTCTGTGTTTCCTGTGTCTATATCTATTTCAGGTTAAAATTAACTATCCTTGACCATCAGATTAACATTTGGAAGTTTCTAGATCTGTTAAAGCAATTACAAAAAGGGGTAGCAAACTCTTATCTGGCATTCTCTTTGTTATATTTTAAATTAACTTTTTAACCCAATTAAAGTGTATTTTATTAGTAATCTCATTACAATCTCTTAATCCTCGTGCCCCCATGGGATAAGCTATTTGCCTGTTTCATAGTTCTGAACTTGGAAAGAAGCAAAGCGTATATAACTGAACTATTCTTTTTTTAATGCTTTTTAAATTTTACACGCTAAATACGATGTAAGTTGGAAGCACTATGTGAATTATAATATAGCAGAGGCAGACAGAGCATTACAACGTGGCGTTACACTGTCACAGGTGAACTGCACCAATTACTTATCCTTGTGCCAAAGGCAAATCCTACATTTGCACCTTTTTCTTGGTGATTCTCAGGTTGGTTGGTACTGCTAATGCAAATGTCTGCGTCAATGTTCCTCTTAAAACTTTACAAATAGGTTCAAGTGATTCTTTTAAAAGTGCAGAGTTTATTACACATAGTAAGTTCATGAATGATAGTAGGTTTGTATCAAACAGAAGAATTTACTTTTTAAAGCGAATCTGTTGGCTGATATGTACAGAATGTTTTTCTGATTTTTTAGTCCTTGGTCTTTGCCAGAGCTCGTGAGTTTCATCATTTACAAGGGGTAATGGATGAACTAACATGGTCTCCTTTGGATATAAACATGAAATACCTAGAGTTTTACTTTTTTTTCAATACACTGAATAATTTTAAATGATTCAGACAGTGATGTAGACCTTTTGGCTTATAAGGCTAGATAAATTCTGAAAAAACAACCAACGGATTTTCCTTTTTCTCGATTGTAGCTCAGAGGAAAGATTTAGGATTCAACTGGGGTTAATGGGATAGAAATGGAGTGATTCTGTTGTGTTGAAATAGAGGCACCTTCCCAAGTAGGATAGGCTCACACCTTCTGTTTTCAGTCATTATCTCCCATCATCATGGTCAAGGGGTTGGTTACTGCATACACGGGATAGGAAAGGAATTCTCTTGTATTAGGAGAACAAAATTCCCAAGGCATGTGAATGCACTGAGCACAATCCATGGCACACAGCACTCGGTACCATTTGGCTCTATTATGGAAGGGTCCAATTTTGGTTTAAGGAAAAGTTGAAAAGAATTATTTTCTTAATATTTGGGTGTCCCCTGTGTTTCATTACAATGTAGTCATAGCTCTAAACCTGTTACACTTGAACATCTCTAAGGGAAGGAAAATATTATGAAGACAGCAAAAATCTGAGGCCAAAGTTGTTTCCTAACAGCTTTAATAATGCTTGCTGACTTTAAAAAGTGGACCATTTGCTTAATTATTTCAATATTTTCACTTCAGTAAAATGTTAGTATTAAAAAGATCAGCTATTTTGGGTGGCACTTGTGGCTTAAGTGAGTAGGGCACCAGCCCCATATACCAAGGGTGGCAGGTTCAAACCCGGCCCTGGCCAAACTGCAACAACAAAAAAAAACAAACAGCTGGGCATTGTGGCGAGTGCCTGTAGTCCCAGCTTCTCGGGAGGCGAGGCAAGAGAATCGCTTAAGCCCAAGCGCTGGGGGTTGCTGTGAGCTGTGATGCCATAGTACTCTACTGAGGATAATAAAGTGAGACTCTATCTCTAAGAAAAAAGAAAAGATCAGCTTTTTGTGGCACTGAAGATGTATCTGCTAAGACACAAAAATTGCTTGGTGTATAATAGATATATTAAGTGGATGAGGAAAGGTGGTAGGATGGATGAAAATTTAACTGGCTAGAGTATTTATCTGGAAGTGTAATTCCCCGACACCCCTCTTGCTGTGTATGTGTGTATTTGGGCATAGTTATGGAATTATCTGGATTTGCAGACAGACACAGCTCCCTGTGCTGCCCTGTCTATTGCCGAACTGTGCAGCCTGCCATCATCCCCACCTTGCTGGGGGGGACAGGAAGGTGGGACTGCTGTGCTGACCTTTACCAGGCAGAGTGGTTTCTCACTACGCAGTTTCTCTGCTTGGTTTCTTTTAGGTTTTGGTACTTCATACAAGCACTGTTAGGAGGTACAAGTATTTTTAATATCACTATTTCTGAAGAGTCTGGGTACATTTATTTTAATAAATATTTAGAATATGCAGTGAACTTTTTCTAATTTTTCTTTTTAGCAAGTCTTTTATCACTTTAGGTCCAATTATTGAGTTGACAGTCTACTGTGAGAATGAGATAACTTATCTACTGTGAGAATAACATAAATGAATAGTTTATTTGAAAAGTTTTATACTCTGTGGTGTTTTATATATTAAGATAAAAATATATACACATATGCATGCACATATCACATCTCTATACTGTGGAGGTAATGTGAATTTTTAGAAAATGGAATTGCAACTACAATCGTGTCTAAAAGAACATTTACTCCTAGGGAGAGTTTACAAAAGCCACTAAAAGAATAAGGTAGATGAAAATACAAAGGTTCATCATTTGGGGTTATTTTTATTTTAAAGTTTATAGTACTCCTGAAAGAGAATTATTTTTATAATTAACTATACTTTTCTGTGATTGGAGTCATCTAACAGAAGCTGGATGGAACCTACTTTTTAATTGCTGGCAAACAGCTTTAAGTGCACTTTGATTACACTTCAATTTTTTGTTAAACTTGAATTTTCTGAGGCCTTTTATGTACCACTAAGCAAATAACTTTAACTTTTAAATAAACTGAATTTACATCATTATTATGTTTCTAATTGTTCTAAAACATACTTGTTAAAGTAACTTCAGTCCTCAAATATAGCTGGGAAACAGTCATGAGATGGAATCAGTTGCCTTTCCCCGTATCTAATTAAGCACTAACAGATTTTATTATTTTATTGCTTTTATATTGCTTATTCTTTTTGACTGAATTCTGTCCCTGATTTACTATGTTTGAAATTTATTTTCTTACTGTATATATCATACCTATTGTTTTAATAATCTGCTTTCTTTAGAATGCAATAAATCCCCAATGGATTACATATTCTTTATAATCAGCAACTTTTGAATTTCTCATTACTTATTAAAAGTTTTGGATGGAAACTACTATTTGGTTCTTTTGTTCATACCACAAATGTTAAGCTCCTATTATAGTCCTACTAGTGAAAGAGAAAAATGGGCAACAGTAGAGTTTTGTTCTTCAGGAGCTCACAGTTGAGGATTGAGGTAAGAAACTCCATCTGACCTAGAATTTGTAACAAGAGCACTTAACGCCCCATTTTTTTTCAGTAACTGTAATGACTGATAGTCAGGAAGGCAAAATCTCAAGGTTCTGAAGCGCCTTCTGAATAAACTGTTTTGCAGTTTTTGCATTATATGTAACTTAAGGATTGGTAATATCTTTGGTTGAATAAAATATTGGTTACTGATTTGCTTAAATAACAATTTAATCCTTGATTATGTCAGAAAAGAGGCTTTAAAACCTTAAAGAGAAAACCTGTTTATTGGACTGAGGGACTAAACTTGCCATCAAAGTGTCCCTACTATCTTATTATTATTCTACAAACCAGTGGGATAACAGACTGGTGGCCTGTGGAAAGATTCATTTTATTTGTAGATGCTACTACTTTAGTAACATACCTAAAGTTATACGGGAAAATAAGGGCTTTGTGTCTTTTTTAATGAATGGGATAAGGCAGCAAAATATCACAAAGGATTAGAAAGTTGCATTAAAAAACAGTTTGCAGACAGCATATACCGAGGGTGGTGGGTTCAAACCTGGCCCCGGCCAAACTGCAACAAAAAATAGCCGAGTGTTGTGGCGGGCACCTGTAGTCCTAGCTATTAGAGAAGCTGAGGCAAGACAATCACCTAAGCCCAAGAGCTGGAAGTTGCTGTGAGCTGTGATGCTAAGGCACTCTACTGAGGGCAACAAAGTAAGACTCTGTCTCTAAACAAAACAAAACAAAACAGTTTGCATCTCGGGGGCCAAGGCAGTTGGATTGCTTGAGCTCGAAGTTCCAGACCAGCCTGAGCAAGAGGAATAGCCCGTCTCTACTAAAAATAGAAAAAATAGCCTGGTGTTGTAGCAGGTGCCTGTAGTTCCGACTACTTGGGTGGCTGAGGCAAGAAAGATCCCCTGAGCATACTCTGAGCTATGATACTATGGCACTTTATCCAGGCCCTAGGGTGACAGAGTGAGAGAGACTGTCTCAAAAAAAAAAAAAAAAAGTTTGGTATGTATCACTATTCAAATGTAGTTAACTTCTTTAGAGACAAATATATGCTACGATTTGAGCTATTTATTTTGAAAAACGAATCCTTTTTAAAGGAAGCTATATCGTGTAGTTAATACTCTCATACTGAAGGCATGAGCTTTCAAACTTATGGTATTGCATATTTTAAAAGTTCAGATGGTCAACTGACATGCATGTTAAGTAGTATTTTGATACCAGATTTACAGAGGACTACAACCTTGTTAGCTGTTCCTTGCATTTCAGCCCTCTCAGGATAGAGGTTCACTTCTCACAGACTCCCACTGTTATTCACCTCTCTATTCCAAAAGCGTTTTCTTAGAGGCAGTGTCAGTTCTGGATTAGCTCACTGCTTGGGAAGTGTGGCACATTTCAGGGGCCT
The DNA here is from genome assembly GCA_963574575.1 of Galagoides demidoff. Lineage (NCBI taxonomy): Eukaryota > Metazoa > Chordata > Mammalia > Primates > Galagidae > Galagoides > Galagoides demidoff. Next base: position 18,096 of record CAUYQV010046640.1, read on the forward strand.
TGTTACTCAATAGCATCTATACCTCTTTTCAGTATAAGCACAATTATTGTGATGATGCATGTAAAAGACACGTCTGTCTGTCCCCTAATGGCTGAACTAATTCTTCACACACTTTGGCAAGGGTGGAATTACCAGAAATGCCGATTTCAGGTGGATATGGATCTACATGGCTCAGCAGGCGGCAGGAATCCAGGAGACCGGCTTTGCCCCTTGACATTTAACACAGGGCAAAGTGTGTGTATCTAGTAGGTACCTGCCAAATGGAGAGCTGTGCGGCGTTAGCCAGTCAGTCACAATCTTCACAGCGGATACTCTGTCCAGTGGGATGCCGTAAGATGTGACATATACTCCCTGAATCTTCATTCCTGATTCTAAAATACGATTTTAAAGCTGTTACGTATTATAAAGAAGGACAAGCAGTACTTAAGACATTTAGTAAACCCAGTTTATTAATATAATATGTATTTTGCCATGCAGCTTACTGAATTGCACTCAGTATAATAACAAAAAGACAAGCACTGTCTTGCTATTTGAAAATGCTTTATATAGAAAGATAATTGTTTCTTAAATGAGTTAACTACAACCCTATAAATCACTAGACAATTTGAAACAGCCATAGGTAATTTTAAAATGTACTTATAAAGTTTGTAGGCAAAGAGCTTTTATAGTTCACACATTGGTAAAATTAAAACCAATCTTTTCCAGTAGTGTAACTGGATAGTATATTTTCATTTTAATAAAGCTATAAAAACAAAAATAACTTAAATATACATTACAAAGCTCAGGTTTATAGGCAATTTTAAAATATTTTAATGTTAACAATGTCTTAAAAATTTTACCAGTAGTGCTGTGCACACAGTAGGTGGTCATTAAATGCTGACATATAGAAGTGTTTATAGTTGACAGCAATCCACATTCATTCATTCCCCACTTTATAGTAAATGTATCATAGTAAATAAAAGAGAGGATAGCTTTCTTATAATATTTAACACTTTTATAAGAAGCCAGAGTGTTTACATGGAACAATTCTCCCTATAGTCAGATTCTGAATGCCTTTTAAATTCAAAGAAACCATCATAACCAGACTCTCCCCTCTTTTTAACTTAATTACAACTACTCAATGTTATTTTGTTTGGCCAAATGACAGATTACCTATTTAAAAGCTACATATCATGTAGCCCTAGAAGGGATGTTTTAGGGGAAATATATCCTACTCTATTGTAGGACCAAAATATTCTATTGGTCCTACAATAACATATGGATCAAGTTTGTGGCCTTATGAGATAAAACAGCCACTTCACAGTAGCATTCCATCATAACCATGGGTATGACACAGCGTGCCCTTACTGAGCATACTAGCATGGGGAATTTATGTTCCAAAACCACTACACTGGAAAGAAAAACAACATTTTACAGTTGTATAAACTGAGGCACAATTAACTTTTCCTAATATATGTACAAAGGCATTTTGGGAATGAGTTTCAGTATCAATCAACATTTTTCTGATACTCCGTAATTCTACTGTTCTGAAAATATGCCAGTATTTAAAATGGCTCACATCAACTCATTAAGAAACTTGAGTAATACTTTATTTTCCATTAAACCACGTACATTTTAATAAATGTCTCCTGTAAGGGATCTAATTTATGCATATGAAAAGACTAGAGGATAAGAGTTACTGTATGTTAGGGCAGTGAGATCTATTTTTTTAAGTATATACAATAAAGAGCAAGTTTAATGCTTCAGGTCCAAATATTAGATCAGGTGTTATCAATGCTTTGACTCATCAGTGAAATGCTAACACATGCATAAACGCAGGCTAGAGGGCAGGTGCATAAGCACATCATCAACTGGGGCCTCTGCATGACTCTGTTCTAAGGCTTAAGGTTCATTTCACGGTCAAGACGGCCGTCTAGATTCTATGGCCTTGAAAGTAGCACCCATATAGGTAGGAACCCCCATCAGGAAATTTAGGACTGCAAATTCAGAGAGGCAAAAGGTCTTCTAGAATTTTGGGATCAAAAACTTTCTGCAATTTGTTCACAAGGATTCACTGTTTATATGAAATTAATATCTAAAGTTAAAATGTTTAGATGGCCAGTGAGTCAGTCATTAGACCCCCAAATCTGTCAAGTAATAGTGTAGTTTATAAACTGCCTCCTCTCTGATAGAAAACGGCAACGCAGGTTCTTTTCCTCCTCTCAACACCTCTCAACCTAACGGAAATTTAATGTTTTTATTCTGGCAAACTAAAATACCCAGTGTTTCTAAGGAAAAGAGAACCCGTAGCTAAAGAAAAGAATATCTTAAATGCCAGTGTCTCAAAATCATATATTTAAAGTACAGTGATTACTCAAAATCTCCATCCTAGCTTGTATTAAGCATGGGCGGTAACTACTCTTGCCTTGATTAGGCACTTGAACTTGCTATTTACTGAAAATATCTCCTAGTAATCACACAGGATGACTCCATTTTCTAATGGAGATGAGCCCTTCCTAAGGAAATTAAGCTGGTGTAAGTAAAATTAATCTTATTTCTACACTAGTTTCACACTCATTGTTAATTCAGATGTTTCTTATGATCATCAACTAATTTTCTGTACAAGTAGCAAATCAGTAGTTTTAAGGGCCTGTAAAGCAGTTAATATCATAGATCCCCAAATACACGTTTTCTGTTTTTCTAAAGCATTACTTATTACAAGAGGAAACAAGAAAAACTGATGGGAACCTTACAAATAGTGGGGTACATAATCCCCCCCCTTATATATTGCTTAACAACTGAGTCCACCGGCCGTACCTGAATTCACAAATGTGAACCATAGTCAGGACAAGGCTTGCTGTGTCTGTACTGCATGACATACACTGTGGACTGATGCCACCAGTATAGCATCACTACTGCAAGGACGTGCCAGATTTGGTGGCTGGATCCGAGGTAGTTTAGTTGTCCTGGAGGGAAAATAGAAGGTAATATTAATTGTAGTATGTTCATAGAAGAAAAGTACGGCTTAGCAACAGAAAATCTGCAGTAGTCACCAAGTACCTGGAGACCGACTGGAGATTAACTCAGAATCAAATTTGTTTTTAAGTGGGTCAGTTCATATTTGGCTTGAATTTTAAGGTTTTATATGTTACGTACACAGGTGAACTTTAGGAATTCTAAGTGTGTTTTCAAAATCTAAATTTCAGAAATTTGACATTTTGTCTCCCATGTCTCAACTCATGGTTGAAGGAAAAGAAAATTTTATGACAGACACAGTGATGGACCCGTGAGGAGCAGATGCTCTACTGTGTTTAGATGTGAGCCTGCCAGAAGCATTCTTTAATGTCAAGCAGGTGTGGAGAAAAGCCAGACCTGAATCTTTTGTCTTTGACTAATGGAATGATCTGCAAAATGTAGTAAGTAATGAGATAATTAGTTGATTAGTTCATATACAACTTCAGGGAATTTAATTTCTCTTTGTGGTTAAATGTCACATTCCAAGATTAAATAAATAACACACAGAAAACTTCTTGATCTTTCTCAGTAAATAACAAAATACAGAAGTATAGCAGTTTAAATGTAAATAACTTAATGGTCCTCCCATGGGTATGTAATGTTAATATTCTTTATTTTCTCTTTTCTTAGTGTGAATAAGAAGTACGGTACCACAGAGTTTACAGTTTAGTCGACAGGAATCTCTCTGCGTGGGTTTTGGCCGCCTTCTGTGTGCGCCATGGGCCCTTTTGATAGTTTCGTGAAGGCTACAGACTCATTTTAACAAAGAAAATGGACATCTTATAATAACAAACATAAGCACTCCACTTCACCTATGGACACCAAGGGAAAAGACTTATCAATCATCGTTTTTTTGTTTACATATTTATGTATTTTTTTGGGGGGGACTGAGTCTCACTTTGTCGCCTTTGGTAGAGTGCTGTAGTGTCACAGCTCACAGAAACCTCAACATCTTGGGCACAAGAGATTCTCTTGCCTCACCCTCCCAAGTAGCTGGGACTACAGGTGCCTGCAACAATGCCTGGCTATTTTTTAGAGACAGCGTCTCACTCTGGCTCAGGCTGGTCTCGAACCTGTGAACTCGAGCAATCCAACTGCCTTGACCTCCCAAGTGCTGGGGTTACAGGTGTGAGCCACTGTGCCTGGCTGTTATGTATTTAAAATCTAACCTGAGCTGAATGAAACTTTTAGTTTTTTTTTTTTTTTTTTGGCCGGGGCTGGGTTTGAACCCGCCACCTCTGGTATATAGGCCATTGACCTACTCCTTGAGCCACAGGTGCCACCTGAAACTTTAGTTTTTTGTTTCCCAGTCCCAAGTATCTACATTGTCTACCCTTCTCTTTGTCGCCAGGCCAGACATGAGGACTGGCTGGAGAAGTTTCTCAGGCTTTTATGCAGGAACATTTGAGACTACTTATCACTTCTCACACCAAGTCCTTCTGCTCTTACAGTCTCCATATCCCCAGCGCTGTCATGCACCCGCTCTCAACCACACACTCTGCTAATGGGCACACTGGATGTCAAGTTCACCCTGGGAAAGGTTGAGTTACATAACATTGGACTATTCCTGGGCATCCTATGTTAGACAGCTGGTAACTCCTGATTTGAGTATGTTCCAGTCTAAAAACGCTATGGCCATAATCATATAGTGTGGAGAAGTTTCATGGTTCAATTTTGTATTTGTCTATTACAAAGAAAAACCAGGATTTTAAAAAGAATAAGTAATAAAGTGATATAAAATATATTTTATGAAAATTGTTTTCTGAAGAAAATTCTGCCCCTTTAGGTTCTGCCACCTAAAGATGGGTGGTCTTCAATTCAGGGCACATCCTGGATATGTTCCCAGACCCTATGGTTGCACTCAGGTTCTCCTTTGTACTCCCTTTTTCTCACTTAAAGGTCAGTGATGAGAAGCCAAGGGCCCAGAGAAGGGCCTGAAGACCTGTGCTGGGCTTGCGCTCCAGGCCAGGATGCCCTTTCCTCCTCCCCAGCAGACGTGGTGAGTGGTACAACCTGCCTGTGATTCACACACGGAAGTCACTGTTAACCCATGAAAAGGGGGGCAAGTCCGTAATTTGGAATTCAACTGCCCCAACTTTTGGCCCTCCAAACTAAAAAAAGAGAAAAAAAATCACTGTTTTATGTACTCTAAACGTTATTCCTGACAAGCCCAAACATACCTAGATTTGCACATTCTGTATTTCTGTTCTAAGATGGGGCTGAGGGACACGTCAGCATAACTGCTGTCGTTCATTCTTTACTACTTGCTGGGAACAGTGTCAGGTGTTTCATGTGTAATTTGTCACCTAATCCTCACAAGGTCCCCAGCAGAAAAAGTAATATCTCCATGTTTCAGATAGGAAACTGGAGCTGGGAGCTTAAGTAACTTATTTAGCGTCTGCAGCCAGTAAGTGGAATTTGAATCCAAGTGGTCTGATCTCAGAGCTGACACTCCAAATTAAGCAAATGTGAGTTCTGGAGAACACTGCTCAGGTCACCCAGTGTTACTGTAGTTATTTCCCATTTTTCTCTCTGAATGGAAGAGCAGAGAAATCTATCCCTCTTGAGTGATTAGCTTAATATCCTGGAAACATAAAGATTCTTAATATTTTCATGCTAGCACTGATGTCAGGAGGCGGACAGCCACATTTGTGGCCTTTCCTTATTTTGCAGAAACTTATGATGTACACACTGTGAAACAATCCCACACCCGGCTTCTTTTCATCATCTCTCTCATATTATCTTTTGTCTCTTTTCTTCCCTTCTTACTTTATATATCTCTCCATATGTAAATTACTTTTTAAGAACCAGTTGGTAGGCTCGGCGCCTATGGCTCAATCGGCTAAGGTGCCAGCCACTTACACCTAAGGTGGTGCGTTCGAATCCCCAGCCTGGGCCCGCCAAACAACAATGATGGCTGCAACCAAAAAAAATGGCCGGGTGTTGTGGCGGGCGCCTGTGGTCCCAGCTACTTGGGAGGCCGAGGCAGGAGACTCGCTTAAGCCCAGGAGTTGGAGGTTGCTATGAGCTGTGATGCCATGGCACTCTACCCAGGGGGATAGCTTGAGGCTCTGTCTCCAAAAAAAAAAAAAAAGAACCATTTTGTATATAAAGAAGGTAAATGGCAAATGATAATTAGTGTTCCACTTTAAAAAAACCAAAACAGTGGCAGGCAGTCAGAAGACTCTCAGAGTCCAGCACACCAGCTGTGTCACTGGTTCATAATGTCAAATAGCAGTAACTCCATCCACTGAACTTAATTCATATTGAGGGAATGAAAGTTAAAGTTTCTAGATAGCATCTGGGAATAGAAGAGCCATTGTATAATCCATAATACTGAAGAAATAAATCTAGGTTTTGATGCTGTGAAGCATGCACCTTGAGCATATATTTAGAATAATGCTACAAAACTGCCATAAGAAAGTTACTTACCTGGAAAGTATCGTTCTGGGACTTTGGAAATGTAGAATAGGAAAGCAAGAAGAGCAATCACATACATCACAATTACACGAGGAGCAAAGTCCTGAAAAGCAAAATATGTTTTTTCAGAGATCTTCCAACTGTTTCCAAATTCTCAATTTATTATCAATTTAATACTGGAATTTAAGACTTAAATCAGAATCGTTCTGCAGCTCATCTCTAGTAATAGGAACCTTGCTCTTAATATTTAGGAATGCAGTCTGCCAGAACGGAGCGTGAAGCACACCGCAGGGTGCCAGCCAACCTGCAGCTACAGGAAGACTTGTCTGGCTTATCTGTGGTGTGGGATATCACGAGAAGTAGGCACAGACCTTTTTTATTGCTCCTCAGCTTTCCTTAGTGTTTGTGTAGTTAATGTGTGGCCCAAAACAACTCGTATTCTTCCAGTGTGCAGCTCAGGAAAAAAGAAAGGTTAGATGTCCCTGCTGGGGGGTCGGCTACCGAAGGAGCTGGGGCCTTAGCACTGCCGTAGGTTCTGAGGGCCCTAACTCCCTCTGCCATGGGAAGAGATAAAGACTAGGGACTCATGGGTGGAAGAGATCTAAGCAATCCTACCCAATACAGAAATCGCTTCCAACATCACAGGTAAATCCTTGGAATTCTATTATATGAAGTCTCACTGCTGACATTATATTGGAAAGATCTTCCCAGACCTAAGAAAATCAGCTAGCAATCTTAAGTCATATTGTTCCTAATTCTGGTTATAAACCTAACTTACAGAGAACCCATTAAGAAATAAGGACAAATTATTTCTGTCTCCTCTTTGAATATCTGAGAATTAACACGGCACTAACTAAGTCCCATATTCGTCCATCGTTAGTTAAGTACCTCCCTTCCCATCTTTTTAAACAAGAGCTTATCAGAGAATTTCTCTGAAAATTTCCTTTTGCTTCCTCACTGGACTGATCTGTGAAGATATTAGAATTCCATCTTTGAGAACTATTAATTTTCTATGAGAATTCTGTCTTTCAGAACTACTAGTTTTCTAAGCTGTATTTTTGTTTTAAAATTTCTGCACATGAGATTATTCCCATTTATTTCCCTAAATTTTTATAAATTCCACTGACTTAAGGGGTTTTGTTTTTTTCCATCATTATAAGCTTAAATGGGATGCCCACAACATCCAAAAATTTTGATCACTTCTGTATCAACAGCCAGTTTATTCATTTACGGTTGGAATTAAATCTAGCATGGGAGTTCTCCAGTCTATTTTCTTTACTTATTTTTAGGGAATCAAAATTCTCAAAAAGATGATGTCCCTCATCTCTCACCTTTCTCCCAATTTCCTAATTTATGAAGTAAACCTCACCCCGTGCTCAAACTGCAAAGTGGCCAGGCCTCCTGGCTGGCACCGTTCTATCACTGAGCTCCTTCTAGTGGAATCTCCAAGCGCTTCCCACCAGGAATCGCCAACTTTATGCAAGTGAAATTAAGTCCAGTAATGTCTCTCCTCTGATTCTTTTGAATAAAGATCTCAAAAAAGAGTCATAAAATCAGATTTTTTAAAAATAAAACCTTCCTCTTTAAGGTCCCACATTCCACACAAAGGTCCCACTGTAACAAGTGCATATGATTTTTGCTGGATTTCTTGGCCCATTTACTCATGCTAAAAATTCTGAAGTTTACTCTGTAGTGTAGAAAAGCATTTCTATGCGGATCTCTAAGAGTCTAAGTCTTATTTCTTTCTTCTTAAGAATCCTTTGTTCTCACTGAGGTTCTTCCCAATGCACATCACCTGTTCTCCATAATAACTAATATTTCTTTTATCTCTCAATATATTCTTCTTGATAGGCTGAATATGCTTCCTTGGCTCTAGCTACCAATACAATCTTTATCACTAGTCTCAGACTCTGGCTTAAATTCTAGACCCTATCTCTATCTTCATATCCCACAGATATTTCAAATGCAACAGGTCCTACAAAAAATCCTCCCAGTCCCCCATTCCCTGCTGTAAACCTCGACTGCTCCTAGTTCCATACTTGTGCTGTTCAGCATTATCACTGACCCAGTATACAGAGCAAGGAGCTCTGGAGTCCTGCTCCACAGACGAGGACTTTACACACTAAAGGCTACCTGAAAGAGAACTAGTAATGTGTTATTTTACAGAAAGACATTTTAAATCCCAACAGGCTCAGCGCTTGTAGCTCAGTGAGAAGGGTGCCAGCTACATACACTGAGGTTGGAGGGGTCAAGCATGGCCCAGGCCTGCTAAACAACAGTGACAACTGCAAGAAAATATAGCTGGGCATTGTGGTGGGCACCTGTAATCCCAGATACTTGGGAGGTCGAGGCAAGAGAATTGCTTAAGCCCAAGAGTTTGAGGTTGTGGTGAGCTGTGACGCCATGGCACTCTACTGAGGGTGACATAGTGAGACTCTGTGTCAAAAATAAAATAGGGCGGTGCTGTGGCTCAAAGGAGTAGGGCGCTAGCCCCATATGCCAGAGGTGGTGGGTTCAAACTCAGCCCTGGCCAAAAAATGCAAACAAAAAATAAACAAATAAAAATTAAATTAAATTAAAATAAATAGAATAAAATAAAATAAGATACCCCCAACAATCAGACCTAACCTCCACTTTGGAAAGACATACTTTCTTAAATAACTGTGAAAATTATGGCAGCAATATGAAATTATAAATACACTCTGAAAATGACAAAGACCCATCTGCTAGGACTGATTACAGGACTTATTAACCCATGAAGAATAAAATGGAAAGAAAAAAATGGAGAAAAATAATCTCAGCCTACCTGTACAATAGGAGCACCAATTCCTCCATTAAGCCAAACCCAATGGAGGGTAGGAATCACTCCATATCCCGAAACAGAGCAAAATATGATAGAACGCAGCCTCTGCCATTGCTGAGTGAGGTAATTGGGATGAATCTGGGCAAAAAACACGGCCAGGATCATGGCAAGCACTGTGACCAGGTACACTTGACGCCAGTACTAGGAGGGAAGGAAACCCAATGTTAATTTTGTCCTTCACCATGGGAGAAGGGAAAGTGTAATTCTGGGTTCTTCTACATTAAGCATTCCAAACTCTATTTACTTGGTATTTTCATTTCCAAACACGATTATCTCCTCTCCTTAAAAAAAAAGTATGTTCCATACAACTTTCAGATCTCTTAGGAAGACAAACCAAGTTCCAAAGTGAGCTGATAAAAGCTGTTCCACCTTTCTTCACACAAAAGCGTTTTCTGAGTACCACTTATACGTCAGGCAGAGTTTAAGTCCTATAGAAACAAAGATGACTGTGACATGGACTCTCCTACCGGGTGAGGTCAGACTATGGAAGGGGAAGAGGTGTAAAAACACGATAATTATCTGATTATTAAGTACTGTAACTGAGTTACAAACAGAACATTGTACACGCACAGAAGAGAGAGCAATTAACTTCACCCCAGATAACTAAAACCTGCTTCACAGAGGGGATGGCATGGAAGCCGGATCTTGAGAAGTATGTAAGGAAGGTTTTGTGAGAAGAGGGACATCTAAAGGAAAAGAACAAAACACCCTGGGAAGAAGAGGCAGGGACTCTAGAGAGGAGGCAAGTGCACTCCCAGGCCAAACCTTCTGTACGGTACCATGTTGGCGTGGGAGGAACAGATTCTTTAAGGATGGAATGACATGTTTGTTTTTCAAATTGACTTCATTAGAAAGTAACTATGACATCAGTGTAGAAAAGAAAGAGGTGATGGGGATCTAGCTAGGAAGGTATTAGTTTAGTTTATTCAAGAGAAGAGATAATAGGGATTGGAGAGACCATTTTTGAGGTCTATCTTACAGGGGTACAAGTGAAACTCTCTAAGAGTAGAATCAGAACGTTTTAAAACTATAACTGAGAAAATGACCTGAAGGCTGTGTTGATCAGTTTGATGGAAGTATTTCGGATTGCATGCGAAAACCCCACACTGTACCCCAGAAGTGCATTAATGTACATAGTTACCATTCAATAAAATTAAAAAAAAAAA
>CAUYQV010046644.1:0-18306 GCA_963574575.1 Galagoides demidoff
GCGCCTGTGGTCCCAGCTACTTGGGAGGTGGAGGCAGGAGACTCGCTTGAGTCCAGGAGTTGGAGGTTGCTATGAGCTGTGATGCCATGGCACTCTACCCAGGGGGATAGCTTGAGGCTCTGTCTCAAAAAAAAAAAAAAATGCGGTAAAGGCCAGGCTCAGTGGCTTATGCCTGTAATCCCAGCACTCTGGGAGGCTGAAGCAGGAAGACTGCTTAAGGACAGGACTTTAAGACCAGCCTGGGGAACATAGTGAGACCCTGCCTCTACAAAAAATATTAAAGACTAGATGGGTATGGTGGTGCACAACTGTAGTCTCGGCTACTAAGAAGGCTGAGGCAGGAGGATCACTTGAGTTCAGTTTGAAGCTGCTGTGAGCTGTGACTGCACCACTGAACTCCAGCCTGGGCAATAGAGGAAGACTATCTCTAAAAAAAATTTAAACGTGGTAAAATATTCATAATGCAAAACTTAACCATTTAAAAAAATTTTTTGTAGAGGTCTCTGATTCTATTGCTCAGGCTGGTCTCCAACTCCTGGCCTCAAACAATCCTCCCACCTTAGCCCCCCAAAGTGCTGGGATAATAGGTGTGAGCCACTGAGCTTGGCCAATTTCAACCATTTTTAAGAGTACAGTTCATTCACATTCTTGCACCGCCATCTATATACAGAACTCTTTTCATCTTCCCAGTGTGAAACTCCACACCTCTTATTCTCTCTTATAGATATTTATGTACTTGGTTTATTCCCAAATTATAAGAATTATGTTCTACTTGTATTTCTATCCTTTACAATGCCTTGCACATAGTGAAGTAGAATCTTCTATTTCAGCAGCAAGGACACTATGCCTTTTAGCCAACAACTATGTACTAAGTGTTCACCATGTTAAGCATCTTGGATACTTATCTCATTTAATCCATCCAACAACCCTATTATCTCTTATTTCCAAAGAGCACTGCAATTAGAAAGACTGAATACTTGTCAAAAGGTTGCACTGCTGGTATCAAAAGCCAACAAATGTGCTACACTGCCCCTGCTGCCCTTTTAGTAAAGGTAAAAGAAGTAAAGAGCAATCAAATAAATTAAGTGGATCAAATTTCATCTAAACAGTTTAACATTCTTTTTTTTGCAGTTTGGCCAGGCCAGGTTTGAACCTGTCACCCTCAGTATATGGGGCTGGCGCCCTACCTACTGAGCCACAGGTGCTGCCCCAACAGTTTAACATTCTAAACATCTCTAAAAAAAAAAGGAGCTAGCCTGGATACAGTGGCTCATGACTGTAATCCCAGCATTTTGGGAGGCTGAGACAGAAGGACCACTTGAGACCAAGAGATCAAGACCAGACTGGGCAACCTTTACTATACAAAAAATTTTTTTTGAAAAATTAGCGGGGCATGGCAGCACATACCTGCAGTCCCACCTACTAGGTAGGGAAGCTAAGGCAGGATGAACCTTAAGCCTAGGAGTTTGAGGTTACAGTGAACTATGACTGCACCACCGCACTCCAGCCTGGGGAAGAGAGTGAGACACTGTCTCCAAAAAATAGTTAAGTATGATTTTTAAAAAGTGATCCAGGCGCTATTGAATGCTTTCTCTGTGCCAAATATCCTCTCTACTTATTATGACACTTAATCTTAAAAGAACCCTGAAAGGCAGGCAGTATTACCAACCTCATTTTACAACTGGTAAAACTGAAGCACAGAGTTCAAATCACTTCAATAAGGTCACATAACTCTTGGCTATGCTCTTGCCTTGAAATCTTAATGCCTCCTTTAAAAACAGATAAAATGTGGCTCGGCGCCTGTGGCTCAATCGGCTAAGGCGCCAGCCATGTACACCTAAGGTGGTGGGTTCAAATCCCCAGCCCAGGCCCGTCAAAAAACAATGATGGCTGCAACCAAAAAATGGCTGGGCGTTGTGGCGGGCGCCTGTGGTCCCAGCTACTTGGGAGGTGGAGGCAGGAGACTCGCTTGAGCCCAAAGTTGGAGGTTGCTATGAGCTGTGATGCCATGGCACTCTACCCAGGGGGATAGCTTGAGGCTCCGTCTCAAAAAAAAAAAAAAAAAAAAAAAAAAAAAGAAAAGATTTGATCAATTGTAGACATTGGCAAGTAATTAGAAAGTGGGAGGAGGTTAATTCCCCAATCTTTCCCTGTCTCACTGCATCTCTTTCTGTAGGTGTCTGGGCTCACGATAGGTAGCCTTCCCCGCATATTACCCTCTCTTGGGAACTGCTTCTTTTTATTTTCCATGCTCCTTCAGATAGGTGTGGTAGATGCTGATATCCTCAAGATTTCTCTAAAACCCTTCAGTTCCTTTTCCAACCTCTGCTCATTGGCTCTGTTAAAGAATGGCATGTTTCCTTTGGGGACTGTAACCATACAATGAACATCCCAAACTAGATGTTCTGTATTTGTATGAAGCGTCACCCATCTAGTTATACGATTTGGGTAAAAATGTCTTATATGTTTTTGCCTCAGTTTTCCCAATTTTTAAACTGAGGCTAATTATAATACCATAGGGATTCTCATGAAGATTAAATTAGCTGATGATTGCAAAGTGTTTTAAATGATGCCAAATAAGTGCTATAGAAACGTTCGATAACATTATTAGTAGATAAAATAGCATCTTAATGAATTATTTAATTTGAGGATATTTGAAGCCTGCGAGGCTCAACCCTACTCCAGTCACTCAATAAATTGAAACCAAATACAACAGAACTCCACTGGTGACCAGCTCCCTACATTGATCACCTTTTTAAGTTGACCTCATTTTCATGTCGATACAGTAGACCTTGTTCCTTATGTTGCCCACCTCTGTATGTTGACCGGTTTGTCACAGTCCCTTGGGTGGTCAACTTGTAGAGGTTTTTACTATATATAATTTGGTCTATACATGAGCAGACCATAAACTATTATATAATGCAGCGGAGTTCAGGTAAAGTCTTGCAGGTAGGAGAGTGAAGGGGACACAAATGTTTCTTTTGAAATCCTCTTCTTCCAGGTGCTAATCCTCTCCTGTGTCCCATACAATGCTTTTATTGAACTTCTCTTGAAACAGGTATCCTGCCTCATCCTACTAATTCTGAGTGCCTGTGCACAGATGCACTCTCACCTTCCCACCTCAGTACCCTAGGCTGTGAATAAACTCCCCAATTCCTCCCAGCATTACGCAGAGGTTTTGATACAATACATGGTTTTGACACACCAATTATACTTTTTCCTTTTATCCTCGTTTATATCAATGCTTGATTTCACTCTGTCTCATGATTTTCTCAATATGCTTCACTATTTTTCAGAAATCTAAACTGGATACATGTCCGTATCTTCAAGACAGGATGTTCTCACGTGATTAGAGCAGAACATTTTTCTTTAAAATGTTAAAGGAACATTAAAATGATTTTAGTGGGAATGAAAAGATTTTAGTGGGAAAGGAGTAATTTTTAAATTTATTTTTATATTCATCTCAGTACGTGTTAGAAAATGATGACCAACCAGCACATGCCTTTCAAGTTCACTGACTTTATTGCTTAAGATGAGACAAAATATAAAAGATAATTAAAGAAAATGCATAAGTTAATATTTATAGAAATGGCACAGGGATATGGCAAAAAAAAAAAAAAAAGTGGCAATGTTTTAGGAAATAACTGTAAGAGAAAAAGTCTAACCTAACCCCCGGATTCTAATTGTGTTCTCTTTTTTCTCATTCCTCCACCATTGCCAAGGCCACCTTACCTTAGGGCAGTGGTTCTCAACCTGTGGGTTGAGACTGTTGAGACAGGTTTTCAATACCCACAGGAACTGTATTAAAGGGCTGTGGAATTAGGAAGGTTGAGAACCACTGCCTTAGGGCATCTCAGCCAGCTGTCAACTCCCACCAAGGTGTTAAGGGTACCGCACAGTTGTCTGAAAGAATATATTTTCATACTTCTCATCCTTGCAAAATGATTTGCAGTGGCTTAGGATAAAAACCAAAAATGCAAAACAGAAAGAAACAGCTGAAGCGCACACCCATGAATATGAGCCGGAAACAATCAAACTACTGGCTGCTAATTTCCCAGAACCTTCCCAGGTTCCTCTTCCCTAATCTTTTAAGCCCTTGCTCATGTCTCCATGCTCTTGCTGTATCCCTTTCCCGGAATTTTCTTGCCCACCTATTAAATGTGTTTTCCGGTCTCTGCTCAAGGCTCGCCTCTTCTGTGTCCCTCAGCCAAGATATAATTCTCCTTCATTCAGGCTCCCATATTTTCTTTCGAGAGCTGATATAAAAATTGGCACGCTGCATTGCAATAATCTGTGCAATTTTCCTCCCCTTGGAACATCCAGAGACCAAAAGACTATTCTCTATTTATCTAGGAGCTTCCACGCAGTCTGCCACATTTGGGGTGGTTAGTGATTGCGCATGTGGGTGCATTCAGCAACTGTCCTAAGCCTTTTAGATATATCAAATCATTTAATATTTCCAGTATCTTAAAAGATATGTTCCATTATAATTCCCATTTCACAAGTGAAGAAACTGATACAAAACGATTATGTAAATTGCCCAAGGACAAGAAACTGTTAGGATTTTTACATATAAACAAACCCTAAAGCCAACTTCTTTAATTCATTTTTTAGCCCTCAATGACTACCAAGGCTGACTTGTTAGTTACGGAGTTCTTTAGGAGCCTTTAAAGAGGGTACATAGAGTTAAACACTCAATACACAATAAACATTGACTGTTAGATCTGAGGGCAAGGAGCATACTCAAAACTTTCCAAGCCAGGAGTAAAATGAAGGGGCTTACATAATTTCTTTGAAGACTAGCCCTGAAATCAGTCACTGTTATTCATCTCTCAGTAGATGAGTGATAGAACTGATTTTTCGGGAAACTTTTAACTCCTTCCCGACACATCCCTGATTCAGGGCGATGATTTCTATTCGACATCCAAAGAGAACTGAAGAACTGAGAAAATTATGCCATGAAATTAAATAGGTGAGCAGGAATTTGAACACGTTTTAGAGACAAACGGGGCAGTTAAGAGGTTCAATTTGGGGAAGGTATGTCAAAGAGAACCTTGGAATGGAAGTGAAGAAAGCAGGCTAGCTTTAGTGGCTCTGATTTCTTTACAGAAAAATGGGGATGTATCAATCACAATGTGCCCAGTTATATGCTAATAATACAACTGCCAGGCAGTGCCTGTGGCTCAGAGGAGTAGGGCGCTGGCCCCATATGCTGGAAGTGGCGGGTTCAAACCCAGCCCCCGCCAAAAAAAAAAAAAAAATACAACTGCCACATCTCAGTGGCTCAACATGACAATAGTTTATTTCACTCTCTCAGGGGGCTGGTTGACAGGGCGCTCTGCTCTGTTCACTATAGATACCCCGGATTCAGACTGACATATGTGCCTCATTTCAGAAGGGACAGGACATTAGGAGGTGTAACCACACTAATTTCCCAGGAGGTGGGTGGTAGGTAACATTTGCAGAATAGTACTAATTACTACTCCAGGGGATAATGATAGCAGTATTTATTCCATAGGGTTTTTGTGTGTATTTAATGAGATCATGCTTAGGACGTACAAATCACATAGCTATTAATGACAGTAATAATAGCCCTGTTTTCTCAAAAGGTTGTTTTTCTCTTAAAGAGAAAAAATATAATACAACACATTACACATAGCACATCAAATTGGAACCAGGGGAGATCAATTTCTGTTTGGCAACGTGATCCCCAGCCTATTAACACAATTATAAATTGATTCTCGGCATCTGAAGAGAAAGTTATTAGAACGACTTCCCCAATATCATTGTATATGTATCATGTGACTTGATTTAAGGTGCTTTTGAATTTTAACATTTTAGTATTTCTACATCTGTGTTGTGTGTTAGAATCGGTTTCTGTATATAACTATGGTAAACCGTTTTTCATTTAAAAATTTTCTGGCCAAAACAATTTTGTGACCAGAAAATTACTGGTGAATCCTAAACAATGGGGCTGCTCTACCATGAAGAAAAAAAATGTGGGTTGAAAAAATGCATAGAGTGTGAAAAGAAATGAAAGGGTCTTCACCACAATGATTCCCATGAAATGACAAAACCATGAAGGATTAGGACTTCAGACGTGTGACTGCTTGTGTTCCATCACTCTTCCCCTTCTTGTTTTATATCCAGTTTCTTTGTCTGCTTCACAAGAAATGGGATGCGAAGATGGTTATTTTTGCCACACTGAGAAATGTCTCCTGGTGGAATTCTTTGAAAAGGTAGCTGTAGCGTTCTGAATCATTAGCTGACAGCAATACAACTTTGAATGCAGCACGGAAACAGCGTCTTCTCACTGGTGTGCAAAGGGGAAACAGCAGGGCCTTCCATATGCAGTGTCCGTCTAGGTAAATGACATCTGTTATGAAATTGTGTCTGTGCCCAAGACATCCATTAAGGGATGCAAGCACACCTCACCTACAGAAGGCAGCTGCTTTATATAGCAGCAGGGGTTGCCAGCAACAACAGAATCAATAACAGCAGCGATTTATAAATCACATCAAATTAAATCCGCAAACCTTGTGGCTGACTCAGAAGCGTTCTTTAATATTCCCTAGTCTAAGTTTTCTAACTATTAGTTGATTGAGAAAATACTGTCATGCCCAAAGACGAGCCAAATGCTGAATATTTTATTGTGCTTAGGCCGTCTTGCTTCTAACCTGAAAGGTTCCAAAGCAACTGATGTGCTATTATGTAGCTAAGACGAAGGCCAGGCCTTCCACCTCATGGTGGATAGAGAATGGGGAGTTTTTTTCAGTATCTTTGTTCCATAACTTTTCTTCTGCTTTGTTGGAAAAGAAATTTTTCTCACCGATTAACTCTTAACTCCAGGATGATGAGCTTCAGATTCTGTTGTGTACAGAATTATTCTAAGGAATTTGTTACATTTCCCAAGTCCTATCCCTGAGCATTCCAGAACGCTAAAGTTGCATCTCACAGAGATGGTAAGTGGTTCCCTCTTAAGTAAACGGTGCCTCAATAACTGATTTATTGATTCACAGATGTGAGATTAACCATGTCACTCACTAGTTTTATACCTGGTTTGAACCCACCCTTGGAAGATCTCAAGACTCAGTGGGTTATTAACATCTGTGTTTAAAAAAACGAATGCAAAAGTCATCCTCATGAATCCCTTACAAGAGGTATTTGTAAATTTTTAATCTACACTGTAGTATGAAATTATACAACCATAGTCATGTGTTGCTCAAAGACGAGCAGACGGTATGAGAAATGTGTAACCAGGTGAATCTGTCTTTGTGTGAACATGATAGCATATGCTCACACCCACAACCATGGCGTGTCCTAGGACACACCCAGGCTATAGGAATAGGGTGTTGCTCCATGGCCACAAAACTGTACAGCAGGCTGCTATACGGACTACTGTAGGAAATAGTAACACAATGCTAAGTATTCACGTGTATTCATAAGTATCTAATCACATCGAGACACAGAAAAGATACAATAAAAATATGGTATCGTAATCCTATGAGACTGCTGTTGCCTATATTTGGGTTGTTATTAACCACAATGTTGTTGTGCACCATATGACTGTATGGAGTGAAAGGTCATTAAAGGTATAGGGTATATGGTACGAACCATCATAAAACACGTCGGAAGCCTGGCCCGTGTTAGACAGCTTTGGTACAGCTAGTGGGTGATAGAGAGCCATAGTCCAGAACCCCGGTTTGTGGAGCAATACCAGCTTGGTTTGAATTTTGACTTTCTCACTTTCTAGCCATGTGAAATCAAGCAGTATCTCTCTTTTATTTTCCTTATGTGTAAAATGGGTAACATAAAATCATTGTGAGCATTAAGAGTATTAACCAGGAAAAGCAATTAAAACACACCTGTCACAGAGCAGATGTTCCATAATTAGTATTCCACATTAATATTACTGTGTGCCAGACACTTGGTTATGTTATTGAAGTCTCACAATCCTAGAAAGTAGAAACTATCATTATCTCCTTTATACAGATGAGGAAACCGAAATACAGAGAGGTTATCTCACGGGTCCAAAATCCCACAGTCATTACAAATTGGTTTCATACAAGTACTGAGTACATTGGATACTTTTTTCTTCCATTCTTGAGATACTCACTTTCATATGAAAGATAAATCACAACTATAGCCCAGGATATAAAAGAAAAGAGAAGAGGAGGGGGATGGATAGGGAGGGGGGAGGGTTGATGGAGGAAGGGTAAAAGGTGGGACCACCCTATGGAGCATATTGCAAGGATACATGTCAAATCTATTAAGTATAGAATATAAATGTCTTAACACAATAATTAAGTAAATGAGGTGAAACCCTATATGAACTAATTTGATCTAAGCATTCCAAATTGTATATAAAATCAGCATCTTGAACCCCATAAATGCATTAACGTATACATGATCTATGTGTATATAACTTAATAAAAAATTATAACAAAATCCCACAGTCAATAGTATTATGCTTTCCACACACTTAGCTACTACTCTAAAAGGAAATCATAGGATTTGTTCAATCCATCCTCATCTTCCTCCTGCTCTCTTCATGGGTTACTGGTGGTGTGGGCAATAGTTAGCAGTGGGACGTGTTTGCATATAGTTTGGGAGTGAGACAAAGGGAGCCCCTCTGTTATCTACTTCTGGTGTGCCTTGATTATAGGCAAGACATTTAGCTGCCTGTTTTATCACTCAGCATATAAATATGCAAGCATATTAAGATGGTGATGCTTGTCTCATGATCCTTTTCTGTCGATTAAATGACAATGTGTGAGTTATCTTGTAGATGCTCAATAAATATTGACTGACTTCTAATTCTGAATAACAGGATTAGAAAAATTGTTATGGGCCTGGTTCTGCACTGCGGCAGGTGAAGTAGAGAATATAAAAATAAAAGATGGCAGGCATTTATAAAAGCTAATATCAAACACAGTTCCTGCTTTGAACTCATTATTTCATGTTGATAAACAGAAATAGACTTCTGGCACCTCTAATACTTCACTTGAAATTATGTCCTCCCAGTGGACAATAGGATCAGTGCCAGAGAGTTAACCCAACTGGAGCCAATCAGCTTCTCTCTAAAATCTGTGTGGATTCTAAGGGGAAATTAATTATAAAATTTGAGCCAGCCATATACACAGAAAAGAATATAAATAAGATCAGTAGATAACAGAAAGTTGGAGTAGACCAATAGAGGGAAGCAGGCCGAGGATCTTTGGCAGAAGAGAGAGGGGATCTTTAAATATCTGCTTCGGTTCTTGATAGCTTCCTGGTTGTTCTTTGACTGTCTTGACACGTGGTTGATTCCCTTTTACTTGGATGTCTGAGATTGCAGAATATCTCTCCAATAACTTTCCTTTTGTGCTTGAATGTGCTTGGGGTAGGTTTCTGTACTTTGACATAAAATAACTCTGGATAAGATAATTGAGGTAGGAGGAAGAGAAGGAGGCTGATACACAATTGCTAAATATATCATTTAACCCTAAAATAGCCAAGAAATACAGGATTTATGATTCACAGTTTAGTGCTTAGGAAATTCTGATTGAGTATGTGTAACTTTGCCTAAGATCAAACCTCGATAGATCATAAAAGCATATGTCTTTGGGAAACTGAATCCCATTTTCACCTCTACTGTAACAAACAGAAAAAAGTCCTTACACTACATAAAAGATGATGGCTCAGATGAGTAACTCAAGGTCATTTGGGTGAGCGAGAATGGACAAAGCTTAGTGTACATAGGAATGGTCTGATAAGAACCTTAGCCAGTAAAGAACATTGTATGCTATGAGGTTTCTGGTTAAAGAAAATATTTAAAGATAAAAATAAAACATTGAACAAGTATATGAAGACAATTTAGAAATCTAGAAAGAAAAATTTCTGGTTTCTCTCTTATTCCTGCCCAAGTTTTTGCTTCCTTTTATTCTCCTATGAGAAATATGAACACCTGCAGATTTAACCAAATATTTTGGCAAGTTAAAGTTGAAAATCTGTCTTCTTTTTCTGTTTTCAAATGTCAAACAATTATAAAGCACTATCTAGTTTTTCCTCCCACTGCTGTTTTTTGTTCTTTTATTTATTTTTTTAGAAGGTGTGTCTTTAAAACAAGGCATTTAGCACCCTGGAATTGAGGTTGATTCAAAGTACTTCTTCACTGTAATAGTGATGAGCGTTTCTCTGTGAGCGCTCATGTTCTGGGAGAGCACTTTCCACACAACGCACAGCACACCCCACCAGGGAGTTTGCATGCTGTGGTGTCAGGGGGAGAGCCCAAGATCAGAAACTGAGTCTGTTCTCTGTTACTTAACAACTGTGAAGTTAGGAAAAGCTGAGTCCCTGCCACTTCATCTGGATGATCCAGATGTAATAATAGAGCTAGTGATTGTACTTACCTTATAGGAAGTGAGATGGTTTATTCAGATAAAGTAGTTGTGATTGTATGTGATGTAATTTTGAAGAATGCAAGGTTATAACCAGAATGACTAAATTCAAATTCTATCCCTCCTATTTACTAAAATGTAAGACCTCGATCAAGCTGTGTAACCTTGTAAGCTATGTAACCTTGACTTTGTGAAATGCAAGCCATCTTAATACCTATGGTACAGTGTTATTTTGAGGATTAAATGATAGCAATCCATGCAGGGAACTTCATGATTGGCACATAGCAAACACTTAATAGATACAGGCTATTTTTATTAAGAGAGTATATTTGTAACCTCTATTAGATAAGAAGTTAGATACATATTTGGTGCCATACTGGAGGCTGATGGTGTATGACTACCTCTTGAAATAGTGATTTATGGAGAAAAGGTGAGAAGTAGAGGCCAGGGAGGATTTTTAAGGCTAAAGGATATGGTCAGAGCCAGAGTGTGTTTGTAGATCAAATCAAAAACAAGTGGATAAAGAAGATCTTTGAATAAAAAGACTTGCTTAACAAGGTAAAACTTTTGTTGATTATAAACTTCTGCAAGAAGAATAGGGTTTCTAGGGTTTATATTCTTCAGATAATCACAGAGAAATATTTGGCCCTTCTGCCTTTCTAGAATGTAAAGAATAAAGCCTTAGGTGAGCAGATAGGTCACCTGATCTCCAAAGGTCATTATTTCTAACTATCTTTAAACCATAAACAGAGCCAGGTATGGGGTGCATGCCTATAGTCTCAATTACAGGCGAGGCTGAGGCAGGAGGATTGCTTGGTTCCAGGAGTTCAAGGCCAGCCTGGGCAACATAGTGAAACCCTGTCTAATAAAACACAAAGAATAATATTTGGAAAATCTTTAATGTGAAATATAACCCAATTATAGAAAATTATTTAATTTTCTTTAAATAGTAACTCAGATTTCTAAAACGTGGAGAGAAAATGGTTTCATATTCCAGGAGATAATGGGTCATAGGCAGTTAAGGGGCTTTAGAGAAATAAATAATACAACAAATAATTGAGAAAAATGTGATTATGCATCATGAATTAAAATATTTTAATACAACAAAATCATAAATTGAAGCCAGGTAGCTCTAGGTGCAAATTCTGAGTAATTTTAGGGAAATTGCTTCACTTTTCTGATCTGTGTGGTCTTTCCATCTATAAATTTGGATATGAATATATATAAATGAATTTAGTGAGTAGATGTATGATTGAATGAATTCGTAAGTGCACTGTACTAAGCCTACCACTGAAGCATGTAGACCCAACTTTCAGTTTTCCATCCTTATGAATGGGCTCCCAAGGTTCCCTACAAGGACAATTTATCATCAAATAATTAAGTTAATACTTCAGCAGTCTCTTCTCCGCATGTAAACCCTCATGGCATAAAAGATTTGTCGATACAGCACCTTTACTTGGCTAGCGGGTAGATTCATCCTCTCGTTGTTTATAAAGTCACTTCCACACAGCATCATTTTCATTGTCACTTTTTTTTTTTTTTTGAGATGGAGCCTCAAGCTGTCCCCCTGGGTAGAGTGCCATGGCATCACAGCTCATAGCAACCTCCGACTCCTGGGCTCAAGCGAGTCTCCTGCCTCCGCCTCCCAAGTAGCTGGGACCACAGGCGCCCGCCACAACGCCCGGCCATTTTTTGGTTGCAGCTGTCATTGTTGTTTGGCGGGCCCAGGCTGGGGATTTGAACCCGTCACCTTAGGTGTATGTGGCTGGCGCCTTAGCCAATTGAGCCACAGGCGCTGAGCCCAAACTGGTATCTTTTAAGAAAGTTCTTTTTTCTTTTAAGAAAAAGAAAAAAATTGATTTTATTGTTACTTATACCTTTTCCAATGATCTTCATTTATTTATATAAATAGAGTTTCTGATCCTTATTACTTTTTTTCTCTTTAAAGAATTTCTTTGGTTGGCACCTGTAGCTCAGTGGGTAGTGTGCCGGCCATATATACCAAGGCTGGCGGGTTTGATCTTGGCCCAGGCCAGCTAAAACAACGACAACTGCCACAACAACAACAAAATAGCCAAGCCATTGTGATGGGTGCCTGTAGTCCCAGCTGCTTGGGAGGCTGAGTGGCTTGAGCCTAAGAGTTTAAGGGTGCTGTGAGCTGGGACACCATGGCACTCTACCCAGGGTGACAGCTTGAGACTCTGTCTCAAAGAAAAAAAAATAATTTCTATTAAAATTTCTTACAAGGCAGGCTTACTGCAACAAATTTCCTCAATTTTTGTTTGTCTATGAAAGTCTATTTCTTTTTCACTTTTGAAGGACAATTTTGCATGGTACAGAATTCTAGGTTGGTGGAGTTTTTAATTTTTTTCTCCCATTACTCTAAATATTTCACTGTACTTGCTTCTTGGTTGCATGATTTTTGTGGACAGGTCAGAAAGTAAGATATAGTTCTTATTTTTGATACACGTAAGTTAAGGTGTTTTGTACTTATGGCTTTTTTCATTATCTTTCTTTTCTCCCTTCCCTCCATTTTTTTTCTTTTTGAGACAGAGTCTCACTTCATTGCCCTGGATAGAGTGCATGACATCATAGCTCATAGCAACTTCAAACTCTAGGGCTCAAGAGGTACTCTTGCCTCAACCTCCTGAGTAGCTGGGACTACAGGTGCCTGCCATAGTGCCCAGGTATTTTCTAGAGATGGGGTCTTACTCTTGCTCAGGCTGGTTTTGAACTTGTGAGCTCAAGTGATCCACATGCCTTCAGCCTCTCAGAGTGCTAGGATTATAGGCGTGACTCACTGCACCTGGCCTATTTATCTTTGCTTTTCTGTAGTTGGACAATAATATTCCTAGGTGTAAATTTTTTGGTAATTTTCTGAGCTTTATGGAACCATAGCTTGATGCCTGACATTAATTTGGGAAAACTATCGGTCGTTATTGTTTCAATTTTTTGTTCCTTTATCTCTTTCTTTCTTTTTTTTTAATTGAATGGTTATCTCATTTAAAAAAAATTCTCATTATGTAATTGTCCAAGTGATCTTAGATATTCTGTTGTTTTTTTTTAAGTCTTTTTTTCTGCTTATTTTTCAGCTTTGGCATCTTATATAGATATATTCAAGTTCAGAGATTCTTTCCTCACCTATGTCCAGTCTAATGGTAAGTCCACCAAAGGTGTTCTTCATTTCTATTACAAAAATGTATTTTACCTCTAGCATTTCTTTATGGTCGTTTTTTACATTTTCCATCTCTCTCCTTACATTGCCCATTTGTTCTTTTGCATTTTCTACTTTATCCGTTGAGTACTTAACATCTTACTCAAAGTTGTTTTAAATTCCAAGTCTGATAATTTCAACATTCCTGCCATATTTGAGTCTGATCCCATGTCTCTTTAAACTGTGCTTTTTGCTTTTTCATACGTCTTATAGTTTTTTCTTGGTAGCCAGACCTGATGTACTTGGTAGAAGTAACTGCTGTAAATATGTCTTTTGTAATGTAGAGTAAAATATGGGGAGAGGAGAAAGTGTTCTATGGTCCTTTAAATGTCAGTCTTTTAGTTATCATTTATCTCTGGAAGTGAACTTTTGTAAGTTCTTCTTAGTCTCTCTCCCCCTTTAGTATGACAGGGCCAGAGTAATCTGAAATTAGGTATTTCCTTCCCTACAGCAGAGGAGGGAGGGTGATTGGTAAGTTCTCACCTGAGTTGCTCGAATTTTTCACAGTGAGAATATACTTATGTACTATTCTTTGTAATAAAAACGAGTGCATTTAATTAAAATATTAAATTTAATTAAAGAAAAAACTTCTGTCAAAACAATGAAGTAGGCTCGGCGCCCATGGCTCAATCGGCTAAGGCGCCAGCCACGTACACCTAAGGTGGTGGGTTCGAATCCCCAGCCTGGGCCCGCCAAACAACAATGATGGCTGCAACCAAAAAATGGCTGGGCGCTGTGGTGGGCACCAGTGGTCCCAGCTACTTGGGAGGTGGAGGCAGGAGACTCGCTTGAGCCCAGGAGTTGGAGGTTGCTATGAGCTGTGATGCCACAACACTCTACCCAGGGGGATAGCTTGAGGCTCCATCTCAAAAAAAATAAAAAATAAAAAATAAATAAAATAAAAAGCTCTTTAAAAAAAAAACAATGAAGTCAAGTTGCTTTAAGGGGAGGAAAATCTGGGGAAATTTTATGTGCCAAGTGCTATGTCTTCGAGGACAACCTTAGGAATATGAACTCTATTGTAAGACAGCCTATTTTGGGGATACTCAAGAAGGCTGTGAACTCTGTGCTGAAATAACTTAAAAGGGTGGCTGAGAGTACTTGGGACATATGTTCAAAGTGTTTCAGTATCCTATTTTGAAGAGCACCAAGAATGATCTAGATTTAAGAGTGTGGGGGAGAATGGAGTGCATGTTAAGAAGAGGAAAGCAAAGAAGGAAAGGCATAGAGCCATGAGCCTATAATGTAATCTGGCAGTGTGCACGAGATCAAATGTGGCAGAAAAATGAGATCTCCCCTTTCTCTCTCTCCCCAAATGTATTTGATTTGTAGAAATACAAGAGGGAGAGAGAGAGAGAGAAATATTTGTGTGTGTGAACCCATAAAATAAGGCCAAACAAGGATTATATTTATTTAGAGTTCTGTTTGCAAGAAACAAAACCTAGTTATTTAAAGCAATAAAGACATTTGTTAATTGATATTAGGTGGCTCATAGTATCATTGGGAGGGCTGAAGAACTAAGCTTAAGGCTAAGATTCCAGGAATAATACCCCAAACCACACCATAAAACTGACCTGACAAGGAGAAATTGCAACATCTCCTACTGCCAAACATTAACTGCCAGGGACTCAACTTGACTGTAACTGCTGCTACCATCAGTACCAGTGCCATGTTTGTGCTGCTCCTACTCCTGAAAGTTGGATGCCTCTGCCAGCACTTGTGCCAGAAAAAAATGAGAGCTCTTTGCAGAGCCAGTTTTTCATGTTGCTCACTTGCAAATTAACATCTCGTAAGTGCCTATTTGGCAAATCCTAGGTTATGTGCCTGCTTTCTAGCAGCAAGGGAGGCTAGAAATTTGAGCTCTGACTTCTACAATTAAAGAGTACCCTGAATTATATGTTTTTTTTCCTAAATTAGGAAATTGAAAAGATGATGAGAAAATCAATGATCATCTTTGCAAATAGATTTGGGTCAGATTTTGGAAAGTTTTGTATACCTATGTAAAAAAAGTTATACTATGTCTATGTAGGCAATGAGGAATAGGCAAAGATTTTTTTTTTCTTTTTTCATTTCAGATTAATGTAAGAGTGAGTATGATTAGGTTACATTGTTTGCATTAGTTAGGTAAAGTCTGTGTTGTAACTGAGTTCTTTACCCAGGACGTGTGCCATATACTGCTACATTGGGAGTTTATGAAACTCCCCTTCCTCCTACTTCCTATCCACTTCTTGAATTTAATTGTATTTTTCTCTCATGTGTACTTGTAGTTGTTCATCTAGTAGTTTCAAATTAATATTGAGTACATGGGATGTTTTCTTTTTCATTCTTGGGATACTTTACTAAGGAGAATGTTTTCCATATCTGTCCAGGTTAAAAAAAAAAAGATGTAAAGTTTCCATCTTTTTATGGCTAAATAGTATTGCATGGCATACATATACCACAATTTATTAATCCATTCATGGATTGATGGGCACTTGAGTTGTTGCCACATCTTTGCAATTGTGAATTGAGCTGCTATAAATATTTGAGTGCAAACATTCTTATAATAAAATGATTTTTCTTCTGGGTAAATACCTAGTAATGGGATTGTGGGATCAAATGGAAGGTCTACATTTAGCTCTTTCAGGATTTTCCAGACACCTTTCTAAAGCTGTATTAGTTTGTAATCCTACCAACAGTTTATAAGTGCTCCTCCCTTTCCACACACATGCCAGTATCTGCAGCTTTGGAACTTTGTGATGTGGGCTATTCTCACTGCGTTAGGTGGTATCACAAGGTGGTTTTGATTTGCATTTCTCTGATGTCTAGGGATGATGATAATTTTTCCTTTTTTTTTTTTTTTTGCCATTCATCTGTCTTTTTGGGAGAAGGTTCTGTTCATGCCTCTTACCTAGTGTTTAATTGGGTGGTTTGTTCTTTTCTTGTTGATTTGATTGCATTCTTTGTAGATTCTGGTTATTAACCCTTTGTCAGATTCATGACATGTGAATATCTTCTCTCATTCTGAGGATTGTCTATTAGCTTTGTTTGTTGTGTCCTTAGGTGTGCAGAAGCTTTTAAGTGTTACCAGGTCCCATTTATTTATTTTTGGTGTTGCTGCAATTGCCAATCAGTCTTCTTCATAAAACCTTTCCCCAGGTTGATATGGTTAAGAGTTTTCCCCACACTTTCTTCCAGATTTTTTATTGTTTTATTATTAGATTTAAATCTTGTATCCAGCATGAGTTGATTCTTGTATAATTTTTTTAATTGGTGAGGGCTTAGGGTCCAGTTTCAGTGTTTTACATGTGGCTAACCAGCGCTCCCAGAATCATTTATTAAATAGGAATTATTTTCCCCAGTGTATGCTTTTGTTTGGTTTATTGAAGATCAAATGGTGATACGTGGCTGGTTTTATCTGTGAATTCTCTATTTTGTTCCATACATCTATGTCTTTATTTTTATGCCAGTACCACACTGTTTTGATTACTATAGACTTGTACTATAATCTGAAGTCTGGTAATGTGATGCCTCCAGCTTTGCTTTTATTTATTATAATTACATTGGCTATTTTGGGTTTTTCTGGTTCCATAGAAAACAGCAAACTATTTTTTCCAGTTCTTTAAAGTATGATGTTAGTTTTTTAATGAGATTGCATTAAATCTGCAGATCACTTTGGTTAGTATAGATATTTTAACAGTGTTGATTCTTCTCAGCCATGAGCATGGTATGTTCTTCAAAGGTTTTAAAATAGGGGAATTATTGTTATTTTAGCTGCTTTTAAGGCATCTGCATAGTTTAGTGAAACTGGAAGTAACAAGAATGGTAGACAATTTGCAATGGTACAGATAAAAGAATATGAAATTCTTGACCAAGCCAGTAGGAGTGGATAGGAAGAGACATGATCTAAGATACTTCAAGAATAGAATGTGACAGGGTAAGAGAATGAGGAATTTATGAGGTCTGTTTTTTATCTTAAGTAACTCCACAATATTAACTATTCCATTTTTTTATTTGTTTTGTTTCAGTTTACTAAAATACAAGTCCTTTTTTCCAAAACTAAAATTGTTCATTATAAGTCATTGTTTTTTTTTCATTTGTCAAATATTTACACTTTGTATTTAAAGGGATTTTCAGCTGAGAATTTCAGAAGGCTTTTAATATTCATTAACCCTCTTGGTATTCTACTCATTGCCTGGGGAAAAAAATTATTATTCAGTCATCTATCCATACATCTATTTGTCATTTTAGCATTTTTCAATACATTCTATGGATCAGGAATGAGTTTCAAATCTCTAAAGACAGATTATTATATATATCATATATTATATTATTATACTAGATAATTATAATAAAAACACAAGTATTTATTGACATAAATATATTGTACTGGTTCAGCACCTGTAGTATAGTGGTTATGGCGCCAGCCATATACACCCAGGCTGGTGGGTTTCTTTCTTTTTTTTTTTTTTTTTGAGATGGAGCCTCAAGCTATCCCCCTGGGTGGAGTGCCATGGCATCACGGCTCATAGCAACCTCCAACTCCTGGGCTCAAGCGAGTCTCCTGCCTCTGCCTCCCAAGTAGCTGGGACCACAGGCGCCCGCCACAACGCCGGGCCATTTTTTGGTTGCAGCCATCATTGTTGTTCGGCAGGTCCGGGCTGGGGATTCGAACCTGCCACCTTAGGTGTACGTGGCTGGCGCCTTAGCCGATTGAGCCACAGGCGCCGAGCC
>CAUYQV010046647.1:0-12128 GCA_963574575.1 Galagoides demidoff
TGAGACAGAGCCTCAAGCTATCCCCCTGGGTAGAGTGCCATGGCATCACAGCTCATAGCAACCTCCAACTCCTGGGCTCAAGCGAGTCTCCTACCTCCGCCTCCCAAGTAGCTGGGACCACAGGCGCCCGCCACAACGCCCGGCTATTTCTTGGTTGCAGCCATCATTGTTGTCTGGCGGGCCCGGGCTGGATTCGAACCCGCCACCTTAGGTGTATGTGGCTGGCGCTTTAGCCACTTGAGCCACAGGCGCCGAGCCTATGATTTATGTTCTAAGAAATCTGTTGTTATGCAATTTCACCATTGTGTAAACATCATAAAGTGTACTCAGCACAAACTTAGATTTTATATATATATATATATATATATATTTTTTTTTTTTTTAGAGATAGAGTCTCATTTTATTGCTCTCTCGGTAGAGTGCTCTGGCATCACAGCTCATAGCAATCTCCAACTCCTGGGCTTAGGCGATTCTCTTGCCTCAGCCTTCTAAGTAGCTGGGACTATAGGTGCCCGCCATGAGACCCAGCTATTTTTTTGTTGCAGTTTGGTCGGGACTGACTTCCAACCTGCCACCCTTGGTATATGGGGCCGGCGCCCTACCCATTGAGCCACAGGCACCATACATTAGCTAATATAACTTAACACACACCTAAACTATATGGCACAGCCTCTTGCTCCTGGCTACAAGTGTGTATAGATGGCATCTTACTATACTGAATACTGTAGGCAATGTATATATAATACTATAATATAGCAGTAAGTATTTATGTATCTAAACACATCTAAATGTAGAAAGAGTCCAGTAAAAATATTGTATGAAAGATAAAATATGGCATATCTGTACTGGGGCACTTAACATGAATGGAACTTGCAGGACTGAAAGTTGCTCTGAGTGAGTTAGTTAAGTGAGTAGTGAGTGAATATGAAGCCCAGAACATGACTCTATATCACTATAATTTTATAAACCCTAAATTTAGTAAACTTTTTTACTAAATTACAGTAAACTTTTTTTTTTTTTGAGACAGTCTCAGTTTGTCGCTCTTGGTAGAGTGCCAGGGCATCACAGCTCACAGCAACCTCTAGCTCTTGGACGATTCTCTTGCCTCAGCCTCCTGAGAAGCTGGGACCACAGGCACTCGCCACAACACCTAACTATTTGAATTATAGTAAATTTATAGAAAATATTATTCTTTCTTTAATAGTAAATTAGCCTTACTGTAACTTTTTACTTTATAAAATTCTTTCTTCAACTCTTTTGTAATAACACTTAGTTTAAAACACAAATACATACATACCTGTATGAAAATATTTCCTTTCCTTTTGTCCTTATTCTATAAGATTTTTTCTATTACAGGAGTAATAGAAATGTTTTGTTACTGGGTGGTGCCTGTGGCTCAGTGAGTAGGGCACTGGCCCCATATACCTAAGGGTGGCGGGTTCAAACCCGGCCCTGGCCAAACTGCAACAAGAAAATAGCGGGGCGTTGCGGCGGGCGCCTGTAATCCCAGCTACTTGGGAGGCTAAGGCAAGAAGAGAATCACTTAAACCCAAGAGCTGGAGGTTGCTGTGAGCTGTGACACCAAACCACTCTACTGAGGGTGACAAAGTGAGACTCTGTCTCTAAAAAAAAAAAAGAAGAAATGTTTTGTTACTTTAAAAAATGTTCTGTTAAAAATGAAGACATTCGGCTCGGCACCTGTGGCTCAATCGGCTAAGGCGCCAGCCACGTACGCCTAAGGTGGCGGGTTTGAATCCCCAGCCTGGGCCCACCAAACAACAATGATGGCTGCAACCAAAAAATGGCCGGGCGTTGTGGTGGGCGCCTGTGGTCCCAACTACTTGGGAGGCTGAGGCAGGAGAATTGCTTGAGCCCAGGAATTGGAGGTTGCTATGAGCTGTGATGCCATGGCACTCTACCCAGGGGGATAGCTTGAGGCTCTGTCTCAAAAAAAAAAAAAAATGAAGACATTCAGGCCAATGAGATGGCTCATGCCTATACTCCTAGCACTCTGGGAGGCTGAGGCAGGTGGATTGTGTGAGTGCAAGAGTTCAAAACTATGGGAGGCCAGTGCAGGTGGAGCCCTTGAACTTACAAGTTCAAGACCAGCCTGAGCAAGGGTGAGACTCCATCTCTACTAAAAATGAAAAACTGAGGCACCCCCAAGAGTTTGAGGTTGCTGTGAGCTATGACACCAGGGCACTCTACCAAGGGCAACAAAGTAAGACTGTCTCAAAAGTAAATAAATAAATGAGTTCTTCCAAAAAACGAGTTCAAGACCAGCCTGAGCAACAGTGTAGGAGGCACCTGTGAGAAATACCTTGGTGATAAGGGATTGGGAAGGGATCTAACATCATTTAACATCATTGGTCTCTCGTTACAGAGCATGAGAGCACGTAAGAGCACCAGAAGAGAGAACACCGACATTACTGCATCACAGTCTCCACACCTGTGGTGTATTACTTCTATAAACAGCATCAGGAGAGGTTAGCTGGGGCTCGTCCTTTGGCTCCTCCTTTGGATCCACTTCTTGTTCTGAGGATGCCTGATTGGGGCTCCCCTACTAAAACTGCTGCTGAGATTGCTGCTGAGATGCTCGCTCCTACTAATACTGTGACTTCTAAGGTGCTTTGGCACCTGAGACTTGAACAAGACATATGCAGAACAAAAATGTATAGTGGTCGGCGTCCTGACAGTTTAATGGGTTTGGGCTGGAGACACGGCATCCCGGCCTGAACAAGAGCAAGATCTCGTCTCTACTAAAATAGAAAAACTAGCCAGGTATGGTGGTGCACACCTATAATTCCAGCTACTTGGGAGGCTGAGGCAAGAGGATTGCCCAAGCCCAAGAGTTTGAGGTTGCTATGAGCTATGTCATGGTGGCACTCTAGCCTGGGGCAAGAGAGTGCCACTCTGTTTCCAAAAAAAAAAAAAAAAGAAAAACTACGATATGAACATACACGCTAGTCTAGGCCCACAGGGTCAAGATCATCAATATCACTGTCTTCTCCCTCCACATCTTATTCCACTGGAAGGTCTTCATGGGCAATATAGGCATGGAGCTGTTGTCTCCTGTACAGTGCCTTCTGGAATACCTCCAGAAGGACCTGCCTTTTCTTGAAGGGGCATCACTTTTTCATAAAATAACATGTTTATTTTTTCATCATAGATTTTCTTGCAAGCAGATAATGTACCATGAACATTCCTCTCTATTAATGACAACCTTTCAGTACTGGGATCCACATTTTCAAATATTTAAAGGAGCTTGTTGAAGTCTGCAAAAGCTTCTGATAAACCCTTCAGTGTGGATTTTCTTGAGAGTTCTTACTCTTTTTCTTCTCTTGCAGATTTTTTCTTGCCTCTTTTTCAGCTCTGTATTCCTCTTCCAGTTCCAACAACTCGCATTAGTTAGTTTCTCTGAGCCCCTCAATGTCATTCACCCTCATCTACACCCAGGTTATTTATTTATTTATTTATTTTAGAGACGGAGTCTTGCTTTGTCGCCCTC
Organism: Galagoides demidoff; assembly: GCA_963574575.1. NCBI lineage: Eukaryota > Metazoa > Chordata > Mammalia > Primates > Galagidae > Galagoides > Galagoides demidoff. The sequence continues at coordinate 3,509 of CAUYQV010046647.1, forward strand.
AGTAGAATACTTTGACATCACAGCTCACAGCAACCTCCAGCTCTTGGGCTTAGGCGATTCTCTTGCCTCAGCCTCCCGAGTAGCTGGGACTACAGGCGCCCGCTACAACACCTGGCTATTTTTTTGTTGAAGTTTGGCCAGGGCCGGGTTTGAACCCACTGCCCTCAGTATATGGGGTCAGCGCCTTATCCACTGAGCCACAGGCGCCACCCCACACCCACGTTATGAAAGTTGGTTACAATCGCAGCCACAGCTTTGTTGATTTTTGCACCTCCTCATCCTTGGCAAATCCTTTGAAGTCATGGACCAACCTCTTCAGTGTCTTCTTCCAGATGCCATTCATAAACCCCTTGGTGACATCACCCAAGTGCAAGCAAGGTTCCTGATGAAGTCATAGACATTGTAATCCTTCCAGATTGCACTTGTGTCTTCTCAGTGTCTTCCTCTGTCACAGCAATAGCCTGGGCAAAGCTCCTTCTCAGGAAATAGGCCTTAAAAGCTGCTATCATTTCTTGATCCATTTCTTGGGTCAAGGAGGTGGTGTTTGAATGGAAAAACACCACTTTGATATTAGATGAAAAATCACCAAAAAAAAGGATGATGTGCAAGATCATTGTCAACAATAAGTAAAATCTTGAAATGTAAGTTATTCTCCACACAGTACTTCTCCATTGCTCTAGAATAGCAATTCAGAAATCCATCTTGGAAGAGGAGCTGGGTCATCCCTGACTTCTTATTGCTCCTCAGTACCCTGGTAGTGCATGCTTGCTGATATGCTTGCAGGTCCTGTGATTCTCACTGTGCCAGGTCACCAGTTTCAATTGGTAACCTGCAGCATTATCCCCAAACAAAACTATTATCCTTTCAATGCCCTGAAACCTGGCATTGACTTGGCCTCTTTATGGATGAAAGTGCTTTCAGACATCCATTTTCAGTATAGGGAGTTTTCATCCATATTGAAGTTTTGCTCTGGCAAGTAATTTTCCTTCACAATCTGCTTATTTAGAGTTTCCAAAAATTCTTCAGCTGCCTTCACATCAGTACTGGAAGACTCACTTTTACATTATATAATGAATGACATTATATAAAATGTCTAAAGCACCCAGAGCTAGCAGTAAATTCAACATCATACAGAAGAGTCCAAAAAGTTGAAGAAACCCTCATATTTCAACATTGAAAACAAAACACGAAAAACAAAACTTTTTGCTTTGACCAATATCAAACCATGTTTTGACCACGGCGCTGAGGGAGATATCTTTTGCATCTGGTCTCCATTCCGAGTCATTAGAAATTTTTCCTTAAATTTTTATTAGTCTCATAGCCTTCAGTAAAGCAGGTGCTTTATTTATGTATTTATTTATTTTTTGAGACAAAGTGTCACTTTTTGTCACCCCTGGTAGAGTGCTGTTGCGTCATAGCTCACAGCAACCTCAAAGTCTTAGGCTCAAGTGATCCTCTTGTCTCAGGCTCCCTGGTAGCTGGGACTATAGGCACCCTCCACAATACCCAGCTATTTTCAGAGACAGAGTCTTGCTCTAGCTCAGGCTGGTCTCAAACTCCTGAGCTCAGGCAATCCACCCACCTTGGCCTCCCACAGTACTAGGATTAAAGGTGTGAGCCACTGCACCCAACCACCAAACAGGTGCTTTAACAATTTCTGTTACTTTGTTTTTGTTCTACAAGATCGTACCTGTGGTCAAATGGGACATGCCTGACTGGTGAAGCATAACCAACCTGATTTTCCACCTTTTGTAGTCCTTAATCTCTTTTTTGGGGGGAGGGGCAAAGTCTCATTCTACCACCCCAGATAAAGTGCAGTGAAGTCATGATAGCTCACAACAACCTCAAACTCCTGGCCTCAAGCGATCCTCCCACCTCAATCTCCTGAGTAGATGGGACTATATAGGTGCATGCCACCACACCTGGCTAATTTTTCTATTTTTAGTAGAGATAGGGTCTTGCTCTTGCTAGGATTACAAGGGTGAGCCTCCACACCGGCCTGGTTGGCCTTTCAAAACTTATAAAAACTTTATAAACAAAACCCTGTTTCTTTGCATGTCTGGTATTTTTTGGTTGAAAACAACAGTGTAAATGTAACAATGTGGCAACTCTGAAAATCAGATTCCATCCCTCTACAGCAGTGGTTCTCAGCCTGTGGGTCCCGACCCCTTTATAACAATGAAAATACATCCTGCATATCAGATATTTACATTACAATTCATAACAGTAGCAAAATTACAGTTATGAAGTAGCAACGAAAATAATTTTATGGTTGGGGGTCACCACAACATGAGGAACTGTATTAAAGGGTCGTGCCATTAGGAGGCATTAGGAAGGTTGAGAACCACTGCTCTATAGCCTTGTTATTGTTACTATTAGCTGTTGTTGCTGTTTGTTTGTTAAAAGACTTTCCTGTCCAACCTGTATTCTTTGTTGTGTGGCCACTGAAGTCTGCTCAATTAGCTTAGTGGTCAGCTAATGATTGGACAGAGATTTTCTTAAATGATTTCAATGTTAAGTTTCACCTTTTCGGCTCGGCGCTTCGGCGCCTATGGCTCAATCGGCTCAATCGGCTAAGGCGCCAGCCACGTACACCTAAGGTGGCGCCAGCCACGTACACCTAAGGTGGCGGGTTCGAATCCCCAACCCGGGCCCGCCAAACAACAATGATGGCTGCAACCAAAAAAAAAAAATGGCTGGGCATTGTGGCAGGTGCCTGTGGTCCCAGCTACTTGGGAGGCGGAGACAGGAGACTCGCTTGAGCCCAGGAGTTGGAGGTTGCTTTGATCTGTGATGCCATGGCACCCTACCCAGGGGGATAGCTTGAGGCTCCGTCTCAAAAAAAAAAGTTTCACCTTTTCTAAGGGGCTCTGTGTATGTGTGTGTTAGGTCATGTTTTCAACATTCCAGCAGGCAGTCTATAGCATTGCTTTGATCTTCACCTCCTGCTTGCACAGAGACACAAGGTCAGCTAGAGGTGAGAGCTTAGGGTCTTCTTAGGTCTTTCCTAAGCACATTCACAGCCCTATACATGCTGGTAACCTTCTAGGATTCCCCATGAATATGTAAGAGCTTCGGTTTCTGTGGATATGTCATTCCCCAGGTTGTTTGTTTGGTTTTTCCTTTTAAGTTTTTGTTTTATTTTATTTGTTTGTATCAGCCTTTTTTTTTTTTTTTTAAGACAGAGTCTCTCACTTTGTCACCCTTGGTAGCATGCTTATAGCAACCTCAAACTCCTGGGTTCATACAATTCTCTTGCCTCAGCTTCTGAAGTAGCTGGGACTACAAGCGCCCACCACAACGCCTAGCTATTTTTAGAGACAGGGTCTCACTTTTGCTCAGGCTGGTCTTGAACTCCTGAGCTTAGGCAATCTACCCATCTCAGCCTCCTAGAGTGCTAGGATGACAAGTGTCACCCAGCCTGGAGTTCAAGGCATACTGCAGCTTCAAACACCTGAGCTCAAGGGATCCTCTCACCTCTGCCTTCCACACAGCTATTCTTCTTAAATAAAAATGATTTGGATTGTAGTTAACCTTTGGTTAATTACCAGAGTTCTGATAAAGGTGATTTTGAATTGCTTTTATGGAGGAGTGGATTTTTGGAGGTCCTTTCTCTGCCATTCAAATAGTATTTCTCTCCTGGTTGGTCTGTACACTAGAAGAAACTCTAGGTCTGGTAGCCAGAATCCTGAGTTGAGTTGCCATAGTGGGGAGTCACAACCTCTCACTAGTTTCCAGACTTAAGTCATTCACTGACCCAGAGCCTTGATTGAAAGGAATGCCCAGCCCCCTTGAGGAAGGTCACTGCACCACTGCCACAAGTACTCATCATAAATCTTCCTCTACCAGGCGGGTCCAACCTGCAGCCAGCCTATGGGCCGCATGCAGATTATGTGAGGACTTATTTGCTTATCTATGGAGGTGGATAGCCCAAAAATTATGCACGACATTTTTTTTTCATCAGCTTTCATTAGTGTTTTTGTTTTTTGAAATAGAGTCTAAAGCTGTCGCCCTGGGTAGAGTGCTGTGGCATCACAACTCACAGCAACCTCAAACTCTTGGGCTTAAGCAATTCTCTTGCTCAGCCTCCCAAGTAGCTGGGACTACAGGAACCCACCACAACGCCCAGCTATTTTTTTTTTGTTGCAGTTGTCATTGTTGTTTTTAGCTGGCCCAGGCCAGCCTCGGTGTATGCGGCCAGCGCCCTATCCACTGAACTATGGGCGCTGCTGTGTTTTTGCATTTATTGTATGGCCCGAGACAACATGATCTGCCAGCCACTTCCACATTGGCTTCTTCCAATGTGGCCCAAGAAGCTAAAGTCAAGAATCAAAACCTCTTCACCTTCCCCAAAAGGACTTAACAACCGTTTACTAGGGTATCTGTGCCCTGGGCAAAGAGAAATATCCATGTCTCTCAGGGACTACTGGACTTTGGATCTAAATTGATGCTTATTCCTGGAGACCCAAAGTACCACTGTGATCCACCAATCAACACAGGCACTTCTGGTGGTCAGGTGATAAATGGTCTTAACTCCAGCCAACTCAGTTGGCCCACAGACCCATCCTGTGGTTATTTCCTCAATTCCAGACAATAATTAAAATAGATAATTTGGTAATTGGCAAAGTCACTAATGAGAGACTCAAAGATACTGGCAGGAACCATATTGACCAGGCAGAAATATATAGGGAGAAAACTATGCAATTAAATGTAAAACTGAAGGACTGATCCAGAGGACCTAATATGCATATAATAAGAGCCAACAGAAGAAAAGAGTAACATATGGAGAGGGAAATTTGAGTCTGCACAGAAAAAGAATACATGAATAAAGATATACATGTAACCATACCCTGGTGAATCCCCCCAGTTCCAGAAATAGGAAAAACGACTTACTAACTTCCAGACTGGAAGACTAGATTATTTACAAAGGAACAAAAATTCTCTAAGAGAGAATACTGCAATACTATAAGCCATGAGATAACAAGAATACAGACTGCTAAAGCAAAAGGAAAAGAACCCAAGAATCAAAACCAGGCATTGTGTAATTTCCTAGCCAGGGCAAAGGAAAGGAATTTTTCTGGCTTACCAGAATCAGTGCATATATTATCTCAGTACCCTGAGGGATTTCCTTAAGAAAATTCTCTCAATCGTGATTGAGAGCTCATGACAATGACAGATGAAGAAGTGAGGTAGCAGAGATGAGCAATGAATCTTGATATTTATAAATAAAGTTAAGTTTAAATGATGGAGGATAGATTGGGAATTTGTGTGTTAAATGTTCAGAGACTATTTTGCAGAAGTGATTAATGAAACAGACTAGATAACAGACTAGAGCAAAAAATTGCAAGCTATTTCAGTAAAACTCCAGGAGTGGGGAAGAGTGGGAAAGTTAAAAGCATTCTAAAGGAATCATCTTTCAGGATGCTGTTTGAGAGAATGGGAAGCTAAAATATTATGGTGAAGGAGTAGTATTATAACCATATGGTGATACAACATTTACGAATAGTCGAATAGTCGGCTCGGCGCCTGTGGCTCAAGTGGCTAAGGCGCCAGCCACATACACCTAAGGTGGCAGGTTCGAATCCAGGCTGGACCCGTCAAACAACAATGATGGCTGCAACCAAAAAATAGCCAGGCATTGTGGCGGGCGCCTGTGGTCCCAACTACTTGGGAGGCTGAGGCAGGAGACTCGCTTGAGCCTAGGAGTTGGAGGTTGCTGTGAGCTGTGATGCCATGGCACTCTACCCAGGGGGACAGCTTGAGGCTCTGTCTCAAGAAAAATAAAAAAATAAAAAATAACAGTTATGGGGGCCAGGCTCATGCCTGTAATCCTAACATTCTAGGATTAGCTGAGATAGGCGGTTTGCTTGAGGTCAGTAGTTCGAGACCAGCCTGAGCAAGAGCGTGACCCCATCTCCAATAAAAAACTAACCAGGCATATTGTGGTGGGCGCCTGTAATCCCCGATACTTGAGACAAGAAGATCATTTGAGCTTGAGGTTGCTGTGAAGTATGATGCCACAACACTCTACCAAGGGCAACATAGTGAGACTCTGTCTCAAAAAAAAAAAAAAAATTACCATAAGAAAGAAGATAAACACTATCAAGTTACCAAAGGGGAAAAGAGAGAATGAATAGAAATTTGTCCAGGTCCACAAGAGTTAAGAAAAAAAAAAGCATAGAGGAAAACATTAATGAAAAATAAACTGGAGCCAGGCACAGTGGCTTGCACCTGTAATCTCAATTACTCAGGAGGATGAGGCATGTGGATCACTTGAACCCAGGAATTCAAGGTTGCAGTGAGCTATGATTGTGCCACTGTACTTCAGCCTGGGCAACAGCCCAAAACTGCTTCTCTTAAAAAATAAATAGTTATATAAAATAAAGTAGAAAGAAAAAAGTATATTAGTTATTGCAATAAGTATTAACAGGCTGAATTCAATTATAAATCAGAGCATGTCAAACTAGATTACTTTTAAAATCTAGCTATATGCAATTTATAGGAAACACACATAAACAAAGTGACAAAAATGTTTAAAATAAATAGATGGACAAAAATAAAATTCCAGGCACGTGCAAACAAATAAACAAAAACATGTTTGAGGGGAGGGGTATCATAGAAATCCTGACACTGTTTATTGGTTTAGGTGGTGGTTACAAGGATATTTTGTTCTATAATATTATGGTAGGCTATTTTTCTGTGAATGTTTGTGCGTGTGCGTATTTCATAACAGTTGTAGGAAGAATAATGTCCCTTGTTCTAATGTGCTAATATGCCCACACCCTAATCCCTGGAACCTGTTAATATGTTTTTATAAATGTGATTAAATTAAGGATGCTGAGAGGAGATTATCCTGGATTAGCCATGTGGGCCCAATATAATCACATGAATCTTTAAAATCAGAGAGTCTTTTTTTTTTTTTTTTTGAGACAGAGCCTCAAGCTATCCAAGCTATCCCCCTGGGTAGAGTGCCATGGCATCACAGCTCATAGCAACCTCCAACTCCCAGGCTCAAGCGAGTCTCCTGCCTCCGCCTCCCAAGTAGCTGGGACCACAGGCGCCTGACACAACGCCCAGCCATTTTTTGGTTGCAGCCATCATTGTTGTTTGGCGGGCCCAGGCTGGGGATTCGAACCCACCACCTTAGGTTTACGTGGCTGGCGCCTTAGCCGATTGAGCCACAGGTGCTGAGCCCAGAGAGTCTTTTTTTGTGTGAGACAGAATCTCACTCTGTCGCCCTGGATAGAGAGCTGTGGCATCAAAGCTCACAACAACCTCAAATTCTTGGGCTTTAGCAATCCTCTTGCCTCAGCCTTCCAAGTAGCTGGGACTACAGTCACTTGGCATGTTGCCTGGGTGGTTTATATATTTTTAGTAGAGACAGGGTCTCAAACTCCTGAGGTCAAGCCGTCCACCAGCCTCGTCCTTCCAGAGTGCTAAGATCACATGTGTAAGCCACCAAAGTCAGAGGCTCTTTTCTGGTTGTGATTAAGACACATTGAATGTGGAAGATGGTTGGAGAGATGCAATACTACTAAGTGAAGAAGGAGGAAGGGACAAGAGTCTGGGACTGCAGGTAACCTCCGGAGCTGGAAAAGACAGTGAAATAGATTCTTCCCTAAAGCCTCCAGAAAGGAACACAGCCTTGACAATACCTTAATTTTAGCCCAGTGATGTCAGGCTTCTGGTCTACGAATTAATATGATAAATCTGTGTTATTTTATCCACTAATTTGTGGTAATTTGTATAGCAATAGAAAAATAATACAATGGCAAAAAAAATTTTTTTTAATTTGCCTTCCTGTTATGATCTCTGCTTCTCTTCTCTTCTCAGCTTCCATGGTACTTTTTTTTTTCTTTTTGAGATGGAGTCTCACTATGTTGCCCTCAGTAGAGTACCATGGCATCACAGCTCACAGCAACCTCAAACTCTTGGACTTAAGCGATTCTTTTGCCTCAGCCTCCCAAGTAGCTGGGACTACAGGGGCCTACCACAACGCCCAGCTATTTTTTTGTTGCAGTTGTCATTGTTGTTTAGCTGGCCTGGGTTGGGCTCAAATCCTCCAGCCTCAGTGTATGTTGCTGGTGCCGTAACCACTGTGCTACGGGCACCAAGCCTCATGGGACATTTTTTAAACGAATCTACAATTTTTTCAGTGGCCGTGGCTTTGTGAGTAGACTGTTATGTAGAAAAATTAAGTGGAAATATCACTGAGCTTGAAGATGAGGGACTAGAGTTGTAGTTTCAGTTTTGCACCAATGTGCTGTGTGATTCCTAGCCTACTGTTTTCCCTCTGAGCCTATAATCTTAATTATTTTAATTTATAATTATAAACTGAACAGAACATTTAGCTGGATACTATACAAGAGTATAATCCTTTCCCAATTGCAAATTCTGCCTACATAAAATTCCTAAATACAGTATATGGATTTACTTTTTTCTGTCTACATGTAGTTTTAGGCAATTGTAAGAATTTCAGATCTTTTTTTTTTTTTTTTTTTTTTTTTTTTTGAGACGGAGCCTCAAGCTATCCCCCTGGGTAGAGTGCCATGGCATCACAGCTCATAGCAACCTCCAACTCCTGGGCTCAAGCGAGTCTCCTGCCTCCGCCTCCCAAGTA